>CANDYQ010000157.1:0-83444 GCA_947425015.1 Pterostichus niger | reverse complement strand
TAAGTCCTCTTACATTCTGATAATAAAACGGAAAAGACTTTGTAAAGTAAAGATTTAATTAGCACTTTATTAATTATCAGATCAGATTTATTAGAATTTATTTAAATCTTCAGCTGAACGTATTAAGTGGATTTGAGAGTTTTCATCTCGTCTGACAAAGATTTTGCAATTTCTTGTCCAGATGAATTTGAAGCCTTTGGGTTTTAATACTTCCCGACATGATTTAAATAGATTATTATTAATAGGGCTTAGATGTTCATTCATAAATATTTTTGCTTCAGACTGACCGGGATATAACATAGTCGTATTTAAATCTTTTTTTAACTTAGCAGATGCCAAAAATTTGTCTTTCAATAATCGGGAAGTGAATTTAACGTTGATGGATCGCGATTTAGTTTTGTCAGATTGTGGGAGTCTATGCGCGGCATCAATGTTTGTATCATTGAGTTGAACTCCTATCACTTTTCCCAAATCACTAACAACTTTATTTACATTCTCATTGTTCATTATGTATTATGATATTATTTAATCTAGAATATTGTTCTAGGTCAATAACTACATTATTGAGATGTTTTATTTTATTTTTTAATTCACTATTTTCAGCTTTAATAGCATCCATTTCTTTATTTTTTTCATCGAATGTCTTCAATTTTAATTCAAAATCGGTGATCTTGTCCGAGCAAAATTCAATGGATTTAATAATAGTGTCCATTTGATTGTTAAACACGGCAACTAGTTCTCTTTTAAGAGTAACAAAAAGGGTACGAATGTCTTGACTTACAGTGTTATCAGACTTTATTGCAGCGTTGTCATCATCAGCATCAATGCTAGTTTTGGGTAGTGCGCGACATGATTTACAGCGCCATACGATATCATCTGCCTTAAGCAGAGTCAGCTGTTGATCGCTGATACCTGCACACGTCACGTGATACGCTGTTTGACATTTAAAACAATCGACACCAGAATCATTCCTCTTGCTGACAGCTGGTGGGCACTTGCCACACAGTCTCGACATCGCCGCAACCTTGGATGACGCACAGTGAACCGACTTGACTTGTTTAATTAAATATATTGAAATTTTAACTTAAAATGAAGCGTTAAAAAACATTAAACTGGATTACTAGTATGTGAAGAGTGTTACTAATTTTGAAGTATCACAATACAGTAGAGCTCGAAAAACTTTATACCTCAGTATAACTTACAAAAAATATTACTCGCAAATTCCACACAAAAACAATAATTACAAGCAGCAAGAAAAAAAAAACAACACTACTACTTCTACTGATATGTGGGAGTTATATTAGGTATTAGCTGTTTTATATTATCTTTACTCCAATGTCGATGGTTTTGCACATTAGACTCGCCGTTCAAAGTAAAAGACATTTCATCCGAGGAACAAATGTTATTTAAGAATTGTTTATCTAAATTCGCTTTGTTCATCATTGTTTCACAAAAATCAGTTCTTGCCATTTCATCAGCTTCAAAGATTTCTTGATGTGTAGCGTATTTATAAGACTTGTAAATTTCTGATTTTAATATTTTATGAACTGTTGAAAAATGTATGTTTAGTTCAGAAGATATATGACGCACGCTACAAATTGTAACTGTAGATAAATTATAACTGACTTCCGTATCCGAAATTGTAGAAAAGCTGATCTTTGGTTTCTCTATTTTTTTCTTTGTTTTTGATTTGAATTCTACAAATGCCTATAAATATAGGAAAAAGAATAATAACCATAATATTTAACAATTTTTATTAACTATTAGAACTTACTCTTCTCCACTGTTGCTCTGTTTTTATTGGTCCTGCAGTATAATATTTCGCACAACTCTTTAATTTTTTTTTCATATGTATTAATATCTTTCGAATTTGTTTTATCTTGAGTTACTATTTCCTTGTTTGCACAAATGAATTCAATCATTATTTCAAACTGTTGTCTTGTTGTTCTGGACGTCCTTTTATTCGCCATTTCAACATAACCTCAAAATTTGACAAACGTCAAAACAAAACCATCGTTGCCAAACCTAGTAACATGGAATCCACGTTGGTTTATTACCGATGTCGATAAAAATTAAAAATTAACCACTACCTTAACGATACAGTTGACATATATATATATATATATATATATAGGTTTCCATCATTCCTAGTTGGAACATAGGGCCTCTACGAGATTTCTCCATCGGATCCGGTTTTGTGCTAGGTGTTTTAGTTCTTGCCAGGATTTTCCAGTGATTTTCGCTTCATCGATAATTGTTCTGCGCCATGTTATTTTCGGTCTGCCTCTTTTCCGGCTGTCCTGCGGGTTCCAGTCCAGAGCCATTCTAGCAATATTTCCTTGTGCCTTGCGCAAGGTATGGCCCAGCCAACCCCATTTCCTTTTGCGTATTTCCATTTCAATTTTGGTTTGTTTGGTATTTTTCCATAGTTCTACGTTTGTTATCTGGTCCGGCCAGAATACATGTAGAATTTTTCGTAAGCATTTATTGATGAATACTTGGAGCTGCTTGGTGATGGCTTTAGTTGCTTTCCATGTTTGGCAGCCATATAGGAGGACGGCTTTTACATTGGTGTTAAAAATGCGTAGCTTGGTGTTTAGCGAATAAATTCTTGAGTTCCATATCTTAGATAGAGAGGCGAAAGATATGCGGGCTTTCTTGATTCTTGCCGCAACGTCGGCATCAGAGCCGCCTGTTTCGTCTATTATGCTACCAAGATAGACAAATTGATTAACCCTCTCGATAATTTCATTGTTGACGCGAAGGGGTTCGTTGTTTACCGTGTTCAATCTAATCTCTTGTTTTTCCGATGTTGATTCTTAACACTGCCTGTCTTGCCTCAACTTCTAGTATCCGCAGTTTTTGTTGTGCGTCACTTACTTTGTGAGAGAGTAGGCATATATCATCGGCATAGCCCAAATCTCCTAATTTGGAGGTAAGTGTCCATTGAATGCCTGTTTGTGTGGTATTTGCTCTGTTGAGTATTGGGGTGTTCTGGATGTGTGCTTTTGCGATAGTTTTTTGGTTATTTGGTACAATGCTCTGGCATTGTTGGTTTCCGCTGCAATACAGTTGACATAATATCTAAATAAGAAAGAGTCTTTAAAAATACAGTCGATAGTTAAAATTTATCGATGTCGCTAATTTTAACGATGTGTTACATGATACAGCCGATAATATGTTTCATTTATGATAAAAATAAAAATTTGTTCCCGTTGAACGTAAAGTATCAAAACAAGAGAAAATAAGACGCATTATGTTTGATGCTGTAAATAAAACTTATGTGTTTATTTTAACAACAGTTAAAAAACCTGGCTTAATTAAACAATAAATTACTGTTTGAATATAGTGAAGTGAAATCATGGGATTTTGGCTTATTTAATATCGTTTTTCCTTTATCGCGAAGACGTTATCACTAACGAATCTTGAAGGTTACTTATTTTTATACCGGGTAGTTCATCGGTGTGTATTTTTTAATTAATTGTAATATTTTAAATATTTTCGGAAAAATCTTCAAACGAAGCTTATTTTAAATTAAAATGCTTAATTTTCGCACAATAGTATGCAACTTTATATTTTTTAATGGAACAGCTTCTATATTTTTGCATTTTTTTTTTAAGTTAATAATTTACAGTCCTAAAACGACCAGTAAAGAATGTATTAATATTTTATTAATAACTATACACATACAGAAAGTAGTAATGAAATACAGAACAATTAATTTATTATAGACGTTCGGATGCTTGCCATTCGACATCAATACATTTTTGCATTCTACGATTTAGTATTAAGAGGAATACCCACCCCACTATCCAATTTTTCCGGGGCAAGTGAGGTGTGCGAGGGGACAGTTAGTAGGCCGAGCTTCTTCAGACCATGTGACTGTTTAGGAGGGGCTTTAATACAGCGTAGCAGTACAGTCTCGAATAAAATTATTACATTATCATATAAGTGTTGGCAAGCATCAGCCGATACTTTGTATGCCGTACGCCATACGCCGCACAAGCGATAAACAGTTTCTCAACTCTACGAGTATCAGAATGCACGCTTGCAAGGCGTCATGCTCAACAATCTGTGTCAACAATGGAATATTGGTACGAGCAGTGCCGGTTTTACCATAAAGCGGGTGATTCATCCTCTTCAAGCCCACAACTTTTAGGGGCCCCGAAAAAGTATTCATAAAATAATAACTTTTCAATTCAAAAACAATAATGACCATGTAGTAAATTTAAAATATGTAACTAAAAATAACAATTTAAGACTTTTCTTTTACAATTAAATATGTAAATCGTTATCGTATTTTAAAAAATTATGTAGTTTAAATATTTAACAGAATGTAATGCATGTGTCGTACAAAAAAGGTAGATAAAAAAAATACACCTAATTAATTTTATAACGGATTTTAATAAATAAAAATAATCAAAATTAACATTTGTAAATAACACACTTTTATATATATATATATATATATATATATATATATATATATATATATATATATATATATATATATATATATATATATATATATATATATCATGTGATATACCGCAGTTTGCTCCCACATGAGTTTAAAACCCACGCTAAATACAGTAGGTATGTTTGATTTTATACACGTAACTAATAAATACTGTTAGAATGCATCGTATATTAGGGATATAATTTCGTATTTCAATATATTTATATGAAAAATTGATAGTTTTGTAGTCATAATATGTCAATGGAGTTTAGACCCCAATTTTTATGCTATTGTATGAGAGATGGCAGTCTTGATGGGTAAATAAGAAATCTGTTATTAGGGTTCTGCTTTGTGTTCGCGCGTTTTAGTTCTCTAGAATAATATTCCCAGAAGAACTTGTACTACTCAACCTACAAATGTTGATGGTATTAACATATTATTAGTCGCACCAAAAACATTTGACTGAATAATATGTAAAAGTTAATCATTGTATTGTTATTCTTTAAGATATGGATCAATTATATATGTATTTAAAATATCTGATGCGGACACCACATGACTTCCTTGTAAACATATTAAACTATAGATATTTTATGAATTGCTCATATTTTACGTAATTTGCCATTGACATTAAAATTTTTATTTTTTTCTAATTTTTAATCCTAATCCATAGCAAACTTAATTACAAAAACCAAAAAATTATCTAATTTTTAAATGTACGTATTTTGCTTTTACAACGGTGTAATTTAATTCTTGATGTGCTAGACGCAGAATTTATTTCTCTAACACTTTTATTTGTTATTCCATTTTAACACAAATCTATTATGTTATTTCTATTGATATAATAGTCTTATATACCACATTTTAAAAATTTTGGATTATATTTGAAAGTAGGTAGTTTAACATTAAAATCTATTATAGGCTAAATTTTCTACTTTTTTATATTCATCTTCTATCCTTCTTTTGCCTGTATGACTGTTTCTTTCCCAATTATTCAATAAACACAAAGAGAGGTGCACACCTAGATGTTACTCTAATGCAACAACATTGGCATTAATTTTTCTATTTTATTCTAATTTTTTGTTTTAATCCATTGCAAACTTACAAAAACAATAAATATATAATCTCGCTTATACAAAAGGCTAATTTAATAATTTTTGTAACAGACGCAGAATTTAAGTCTCTAAAACTTTCGGTTTCCAAATTTCAGCGGAAATATCTATTTTGACCATCCCTGAATCCATTTTGACTAATTTCGCCGTGACGTCTGTACGTCTGTACGTACGTATATACGTATGTATCTCGCATAAATCAAAAACGGTAAACCGTAGAAAGTTGAAATTTTGTATTTAGGACTGTTATAACATCTAGTTCTGCAACTTCCTTTTTGATGATTATATTACTTCCGGAAGTGGTATTTGACTTCAAGCCTATATTAGCTTATAATGAAAATCTATATTAAAATATAATCCAAAAGTTTTCAAATTTGGCATGTAAGACAAATATATCAATAGAAATAACATAATTGATTTTGGTTAAAATGGACTAACCGGAAGTGATACATTACATTAAGCTGGTAACAGTTTTTCTTGAAAAAAATTGGTATTATTTTGATTTTAGAAATAAATACTGCATATAAAAGTTTTAGACAATTAAATTCTGCGTCTAGCACATTAAGAATGATTAGATTAGTCTTTTGTATAAGCGAAATATGTAAATTTAAAAATTATATATTTTTTGTTTTTTGTAATTAAGTTTGCTATGGATTAGAACAAAAAATAAGAAAAAAATTAAAAATTCATGTCAATGTCAAATTACATCAAATATGTGCAATAAAAAAATCTATAGTTTAATACGCGTACAAGAAAGTCATGTGGTGTTCACATCAGATTTTTTAATTACACGTAATTGACATAATTGATCATTGACATTAAATTTATATTTTTTTAAATATTTTTTTCCTAATTCATAGCAAACCTAATTACGAAAACCAGAAGGTATATAATATTTAATCAAAATGGATTCAGGGATGGTCAAAATGGATATTGCCGCTGAAGCCTGAGAACTGAAAATTTTCACGATTACAATACTTCATTTACTTCGCACAAGGAAGTAAAAATTACATACCTTTTGGTTTTGGTAATTAAGTTTGCTATGGGATTAGGAGAAAAAAAAATCATAAATTTAATGTCAAAAAATATGTTGCTTGCAAGTATCTATCAGGTCTATTTTTCTCATCAGTTAAATTTCCTTCCCGGTTTTTTTTATAACAAAATTTTTTTCCCTCAAATGAAAGATGTCAATTTCAAAATGCTTGTCAGTTTCTCAAACTGTGAAATACATGAAAAAAGAATTTGTTATTCCAGAATAAAAATATGTTTATTATTATCGAACTCATGGTAACACAGGTTTAAAAAATAACTCTGGATTAACAAATCCCGAAATAAGTAAATATTTATTATTACACATATAATTAAATAAAAACATTTTTTTACTAATAGTAATATTTACTTCTTATACGAAGTAATACTAAAGTATAGCAATAGGGCCAATATTAGAAAAATTTCGCAATGGTTTGTGTGTGTGTATGTGTTAATAATAATTTGTTTAACTTCAGATAATTTCTGTGTAATAGTAATACAGAGTGATTCAAAATGATTGACCGTCACGAGATAATTATAATGAATCAGTTATGAAGGTTTATAATAATATATTATATTTATAATTAACTCAGAATCTTTTATTTAAACAAATAGGTACATTATTAAAAAAAAGCCAAGACACCGACTTGTAAGTACTACTTTCAAATCTTAACAAACAAACGACAAATGACATATTCTTCTTCCCTGTAAATACTTTGAAAACTAGAAGCTTTTGCATAAGCGAATAAATGTATTTATGTCTGTTTAATTAGATATATTGAAATGGTAAGGCAATGCTTGTCTTTACTAAACTTTATATTTTTATGTTTGCTATAATACTTATATGGTTATGTGTATATTATTCTGGTTATTAATGTACAAAAAATATTGTAAATTAGTCCATAATTAAACACATGGATTTATTTAATTACTGTGTTAATATAATTTTAACTAGAAAATTAACCCGCCAATCTATTTGTAAAGAATCTATTCTAATGACATTAAAATTTATCTATTTATCTATATTATTATAATAATAATATATTAGACAACAGATAAATAGCACTATGGTAGCTTTGTTTTGACCGTTGGTAACAGAATCTCAGACGCAAATATATATGTTAAAACTGTGTATCTTAAAAATTATTCAAGCTGTTCCCGTGATGAACAATTATATTTCATTTTCATTGTTACATTATTTGGTCCATTTTAGTACTGAAATTTTTATGAATATTACATTTTGAATTCACAGCGTTCTTGAAAAAGAAATTCAACTTGGATTTTTGTTCATTTTGTTTGTCATAACTGACAATGGCAACGATGCTTTGAGTAAAAACTATACAGCTGTCAACACCGTGCGAACTCGTCTTGTGGATCGCCATGGAATGTTTGCTTCCGCCACTGCATCCCCCCAACATTAGCACATTGTACAGGGCAGTACTTGTGAAAATGTGTAAAATATCCACTCCGCTTTTATTCTGTTTATCCAACAGCGTGTGTACAGGGGACAGTAGCCCCTGTCCCATTGAGTATCTTCTGTCGAAAAACTTTCCACACTAATTCGTACATTCATAATGAAACCATATCTATTAGTTTAAGTTAATTTTACTTGTTATTTATGTTATGTAATTGTGAATGGCTTAATTCTGATTAATTTTTATTAATTATGACAAGTCATTGTAACTTTGTTAATTGTTTTAATCATAATTTGTTAATCGCTTTATTTTCAATATTATTTAGTGTGTACTCGACATTAAAAAGTTGCTTGTTTACTACTTATACGTTCGCTTAGTTTAATCTATTTTGAGGATTAAATACTGAAAAATTTAAAAACAAATTACATTAGGTACTGAAGAGTGTCAATTATAATTATCACACTATGGTTTTGTATAAAGGTAAAAAATATACTACATAGGAATAAAATTCGCGACCCGTCTTTTGTCAATAATATACAATTATCTCACTCGCCTAATTTGTACAGAATGTCTTGTGTCATAAAAAGTAATACCTATAAGCTATGTCAATATAAATTCGAGATATTATATATTTTATGATTAACTCAAATAGCACAAATTTATTAATATTATGTCTATGTATTTGTTAATAACTACTATAACTATTAATACCTATATGTTAATATTATTTGTAGAAACTAAATAAAAAATTTCAAGTAAATTGATCTGATAAAATATGAAAATTATACAATTTCGCGTGTGTCTCGTTATAATGGGATGATTTAAAACTTTTCTATAATAATTAAAACAATAACTACTCAATATGCTATCAAGCTCTGATTTTTTACATTTAAAATGTTGCATCAGCTATAGTTATGTTTATGTATGAATTACTGTAAATATGCTTATGCCCGGTTTTATAATGAAAAATTTAATCCTCACTTAACAAAGTGAAACTTAAATTAAATGGTCAGTTAAATTCTGTTACCGTTTTATAAAACAAATTTTGCATCAGGTAACCAAGAGACGGTTATTTGCAATTATTTAAAAATTTTATCGTGTAAATAAGAATTTTGACATTTATGGCTATCTTCACTGTTATTTTAAGATTGTATTATTAGTTATTTACATAAGAGTCAGGAAAATGGTACATTACTGTCGAGGAGCAATATTGAAATACGAGGCACTTGGT
The DNA here is from genome assembly GCA_947425015.1 of Pterostichus niger. NCBI lineage: Eukaryota > Metazoa > Arthropoda > Insecta > Coleoptera > Carabidae > Pterostichus > Pterostichus niger. The sequence goes on along the minus strand of CANDYQ010000157.1, from coordinate 74,198 downwards.
CCCGAGTATTTTACGGTTCCGAGTCAAGTGTAGACATGTTACTGAAGAGTTAAGTATTAATTTTTTTCTGAAACCTATGGTTATAATAAAAATTAATTTTAAATTTAATAATTAAATCTGATTTTCTATAAATATCTAGTAGTTCTTCTCTCGTTACTAAGGTAACGGAAAAAATAATAACGTAACCTTAAACATTTCAGGAAATTATTTGTGTAAAAAAATTGCCAAAGAAGTAGGATTTTTAAATAGAATTGGTAATTATTTATCTATTGAAACTGACATAAATAGATTACAGTTTCTTCAAAGTCGAGGAAAGCGAATTATATTAAAATGTAACAAATACACTAGCATTTGAAGTATGTTGCAAATATTAGGCTGGTTCAATGTTAAAACGTTTATCAAGTTCAACTGCTTAGTTTTTGTGCATAAAATAAAGTTGAATTTAATGCCGCAATACATTGTTGATAGTGTGCAATATATGAAACCAGTATATAGTACTAGAAGTCAGGGTGACTTCTGTCTAATAAGAAAAAAAAAACTATTTGAACCTTATTTTAATTTTTATATCATTATATAAGTAGAATTGCTAAATTATACCTCCAAATACTCGAGGAGGTCAAATGCTTCTTGCATGACCAGTATCATCATCAAAGGATAATGTCGTAATATATGAAACATATTACGAAGAAATTGACATAACATCATTAACGTCAAACATGTTCACAATAGAAAGAAGAAATAATGATTTAAAAACACTCTCAATATAAATTAGAACTTTATTTAGTTAAATTACAAATCATATCGTACATCAAGGATATTAAAATAGTATTTCATATCTTTGCAGGGGTATCCCGATACGTTCAAAAAAATCATCCGTTAAAATTTAATACTAGGCAATTTCCCACTTCATTTAGGAGAAAATTTACTTAGCAACTAAATTTAAGTGAGCTTTATAAAACCCAAATTTCTACTTAAGTAAATTTACTAGGTTACTAAATTATAAGTGGGGAATATATTTGTTTATAAAACCGGCCTTTAAAGTTTTAAATCAGTTAGAAGATATTCAGAAGCAACATATATAACAACTGTAAACTTTATTCGAATACTGGTCGCCGTGAACATCAAGCCAACAGCTGAGAATATTTTGTGCGACACAATTCCAGCGCCGCGGTATCAGGGCCGTATTTATAAATAGGCGCAGGTAGCGCGCGCTTCGGGCCTCATCGTCAGGAGAACCTCCTCACACAAAATAGTGAACTGAAATACATGTGAAACTTTATAATAATACTAAAAAAATCCGTCGCGCAACACAGTACTTCCCCGACATTACAATACTTATAAATAATAATACAGACCGCTTTACGATCATGTTTTTAAGTTCGGAAGTATCTAATCATATAGGTTTGAATTTGTAAGTAAATAAAATAAATAATATTTAATCAAAATTAAAGCTTCTAACTGTATTGTACATATGAAAATATAATACATGTCAGAATCAAATATATGTTATTTAAGAAACAATATTCAATTATTCTGAAAAAAACGGGTTAACTAGATTATTAAATAGAAATTATCTTTATTTAGAATTCTTATATGGTCATAGAGAAAAATATCTGAAGTAGAGATTGTAGTTAATCGTTTTATGGTTCATTTCAATTATTACGTATTTTGTAATATCCACTAATATCTTTGGGGACGGTTATTTGACGGCTGGTAACCGCACTTCACGCGAAAAAATATATCACTTACCGAGATCTGGTTAGGCAGAGTGCCACACCCAATAATGGGTAAAAAGGCTTGATGATATATATATTTTTTATTTATTTATTTGGGATAAATACTATCGTTTATCAAATAAATGCAAATTTTAAAAAAAGTCAATAAAGTTATGGTACCTATTGTTGTATAAAGCTCATCAACGAATTGAAACTAAGTTTTTTCCTTAAAATCTTAAATATAATTTCGATCTAAAAATGAACAATTTTGACTTGTGTATCTATGTACATATATTCTATCTGTATCATTCCCCCAATTTCAACTGATAATATTCCTTATTTCAAAAATCCAATTAATAAAAAAGACACCTTAACTGTTAGTGCCCATGGCTTCATTTATCCTTAAGACGGCATTGGAAACACTGAAACTATATTATAATATTTTATAAAATTAAAAACTATAACTATCAAATCGAATCAAAGTCTCACAAATATTTATTTTTTTGGCATAGTATTATTTAATGTTATAATTTATGTATTCCAATGTGTAGAAATCGTTATACGCTTTCGTGTAATTCGTATTTTATTTTAACCAAAATATACCATAACTGACATCTATCATCAAGAAGTCATAAGAAATATATACTCGCATAATAGTTCCTTAGATTCCTGGCCCAGTGCTGCCATGAAAAAAAGTTTGGAACCCCGTGGTTACAAATTTTTAAAACTAATATTTAAACAACTAAACGTAATGCGAATAAGTACTTTTTTTAAATTTAGGTTAAGAATACCACAACGATTTCGTCTGACATCGTTTTATTCATCATTAAATATTAATTAAACAGATATTTGTTAAAAACATATCAAAGTTTGGAACCCGGGCTCCGAACTTATTTTGGGGTTCAAACTTCGGTTACCTATTATGACTTCGGGCTCCATAGTACCGCGAAGCACAACCTATATATATATATATATATATGTACACTTAATTAATTTTATAACGGATTTTAATAAATAAAAATAATCAACATTAACATTTGTAAATAACACACTTTTATATACCGGGTGTCTACTTTTTTTTCCGAACATAGGAAATTCAATGTTAAAATTTTGATTTAGCGATATCTCTTTACTAATTAATTTTAGAGGAAAAGTGTACTGAAGGAAAATGTTCAGAATGAAAAATTGCATCCATAGAATATAAATTTGTTGTTCAATTGTTTCTTATGTCCGAGTTAGAAGCAAAAGAAAATACACGCTGTAAAGCAATTATCAGAGTGCCATGAGAAATAAAACAAATTAGATAACTTAATAATAGGTATTTATTTATCTAGATTTTGTAGAAAAACGAAAATAATAGTTATAAATAGTATAATTAATTTTATTATTAAATTAAATGCTCGAATAAATTGCTATTAACTGCTAGGCAATGGCTTAATCTATTGTAGAATTCTCGACGAACGAAACTTAATTGTCTTTGGGTAATATTGTTGCACTCTTGTATGATTGCATTTCAAGGATGCAATGTCATTGTATGTACCATGTTGGTACACTTTTTTTTTTAAATATGGCCACAAAAAGAAATTACAAGGAGTCAAATCCGGAGATCTAGCTGGCCAATTAATTGTAGCTTCCCGGCCTATCCACGCATCAGGAATTTAAAAATATTTTAATATTTCGTCTTTCCATAACTCTAATAATAATCAAATCAAAAGAAATATTACAACTGTCAAATAATGTCAGACACAGCAAACAAATTATTGTTTTATTTCTCATGGCACTCTGATAATTGCTTTAAAGCGTGTATTTTCTTTTGCAAATTTATACTCTATGGATGCAGTTTTTCATTCTGAACATTTTCCTTCAATACAGTTTTGCTCTAAAATTAATAGGTAAAGAGATATCGCTAAATAAAAATTTTAACATTGAATTTCCTATGTTCGGAAAAAAAAGTAGACACCCGGTATATATATATATATATATATATATATATATATATATATATATATATATATATATATATATATATATATATATATATATATATATATACACACTTAATTAATTTTATAACGGATTTTAATAAATAAAAATAATCAAAATTAACATTTATACATAACACACTATAATATATATATATATATATATATATATATATATATATATATATATATATATATATATATATTTCTTTAACGTCCCTATTCATGTAAGGAACTTAATTATTTTAAACTTTTTTTTTTCTCTAATAGCTTCCTCTATATAGTCAGGATTTCTAATGTTCATATTCCTCTGATACCTTGAATCAACTAATTCAGGTAACATGCAATCCATGTAAAATTTAACCAATTTTTCTTGCATATTTTCTATCCAAAAAGTATCGTCTCTAGTTATTATTTCAGTTTTTAAATCAGTATATGATATACATACAGCTAATATACATTTATAGCGCCTTGTTGTTCTTAATTGGCCCTGAATTTGATAATACCAGCTGTGGTGTTTATTAATACTAAATTTATTGGAAACTTTATCTTTCTTCCAAAAAGTTATTTTTTTATTGTTTATAAGTTCATCTACATTTAAGTTTTGGGGATTGTAAGGGCATTTTATTTCTACTACTGTATCGTTCCCTATTAATCCATCTGGTGTAGCTGCCAAAAAAGGGAATTCATTGTCTACGAACATGCCGCACTTAATAATTGGTTCATTTATCTGATTTTGAAGTATTTCCAGGGCTATTGGCTCGAAATATTTTCCATGTTTAATTGATGCAACATGGGAAATATCTTTTCCGTATAATAAATTTGTTACTAAGGATATACAACTGGTAGTTGGTAAACGTCGGCAAACACTAAAAAAATTTGATGCAGTCAATAATTTTCTTCGTTCTTCTAACCAAACTGCACTATCAGATTGTAAAATTGTATTTTGCTGAAATTCTTTGCGTTGCTCTTCAGTAGTCATCAATCCCTGTAAGAATAATTTCTTTTCCATTTCAAATTCTTTTACATCCATGTCAGGTTTTTGGCAATTAATTCCGTAGTCTTTGTCTTCTTTATTTATCTCTTTTCTTACTGGTTTTTTAAATTTTAGGGTCTTTTTTACTCTCTCGCATCTTTTTATTTCAAATTTAGATTTTATTTTACTGGGACTTTTACCTACTATTGATTTATGCAATGAATAATGAGCTCTATTTTTCGAATTAAAAGAAACAACAGCTGCATAACACCGTGATTGATAAGATCTGCCCTTAGCAAAATTGATTCTTTTCCCGCCTACAAATTTTGCTACAATTGAATGAAATTGTTCCACAACATTGCTATCAACATCAAATAATAAACTACGCGCATGTCTAGAAACTAATTTAACAGTGACAAGTAGTCTATTGTACATTTCCGGAGAGTTCTTGAAATCAAGGTATAGGTTTTCTTCTGTTTTCTTTTTGCAAAAATATTCGTCACATTTATTATGGTCTCCAAAAACATGATTCAAGCTGTTATCAATATCTTCCTTTAAATATTTGATTTTGTTTAATGTTATCATATCACTTGATTTTCTATATTTAACTGCACTTATAACAGCTCTGCGCAGTCGTAATATTCTTGGAGTCAACAATTTCCTTAAATGTAAAGGATATCGTGTGTCAGAGCTAATTATTCTTAATTTGTTACAATAATTACGCAAAATATGATTTCGACATTCAATTTTTTCAACTGGAGTGTTTTTGTAAGGGTTTGAATCTAATATTTTTTTATAGGTACTACTGTCCCCATCACCAATCATTTTGGTGTATTTGATGCCAAACATATCGATACTCCTGTTAAATCCTTCAAGTAAAATATTAGATTCCATACCTGTTGAAGATCCATCGTAATTTTTGAAACATGTATGTGATTTTACTTCAATATTATTTTGTTTAGTATGGTTGCATACTGCACAATATTTATTCTTTATACCAATGTATAAAATCTCTCCAAATTGGTGACCAACAATAGCAGCTGCTCCAGATAAAGCATTATAATTTGATTTATAACTCCGTTTCGACCAACATGCATCAGCTACAACCGTAATACAAGGTATACCATTCTTGTCTACATTCCCTATTTTAATAGCATGTTCCGCTTCTTTTTTGGCAGCTTGTTGCATTTTCTCAAATGCAACTTTTTCCCAACCATCACTGACAATATTGTGGTACTTAGTGTACGTTCTTTTATTCATGCAAGGAATTTCTAAAGAGGATAAAAATTCTTCAAGATTATAAAATCCTGCACCAATACTCATTATCCCCTCAACTGCTGCTGTATTTACATCTAGAGTTTCCATATGATGATTTTTAGTTTCATTAGTTGTTACCGAAAAAATAGAATTGCACATTGTGCACTTTATATTTAACACTGAATTTAATCCTTGTTGAATTTCTCCAATTATATTAAAATTGCTGAAAGTACACCCAAATTTATCACCATGTTCACTTATTAATTTTAGCGATTGGAAAAAGTGACCTAGTTGTACTAATCGTCTACCTTCAATATTAAAATTAACGGATGAATTAGAAATATTGTTTTCATGATGAATGTGGTCTTGGACTTCGATTTCATATATTCGATTTTCTGGTTCATCATTCAATATATTATTGGATTTTGTAATATCGTTTCTGAAATGACATATTTTTTAATATTAGGATTCTGCCGAAATCCCTTGGTAAAAAATATAATAACAACACTAATTATATTTAAATAAATATATCTATATAAATACAGAGCCCCAACTAGCAATCCTTGCGCCCGGGTCAAATGAAAAAATACATATATCACAAAACGTTGACAAAACATACATAAAAGAGTCTAAAATTGAAAGCAATACGCAAACATTTTCATGTATATGGTGGTTTCAATTAATACTTTGTATTTTAACGATTTTGTCTCCAATAGTTTCAATAAGAATGCATAAATTGTTTAAATTACTGTTTTTGCGCCTTTATTGAAGTGCTTTGTTTAGTCTCTGTATAAATAATGTAAATTAAATAATTATTTTAAACATTTTGAAACTTACATCGTATTGTCGGTTCTAGTCGTCCTAGAATCTTTTAAATGATCAATTTTCGGTGGATATGGGAGATCAAATTTCCTGCATCTATGAATAAATTCACAAATAATATAAACAAAATTAACGCACGCTTTTATAAATAATAATAATAATAAAAATATATACCTACCTATTGTATTCTCTTAAATTCCCACATACTTTTCGTTTACTAGACAAATTTAATCTATTTTTTTTACCTTTTCGATTACCCATTATAAAGACAAAATGAGTATTTCACTTTTACAGTTAAACGAACAATTCCAAGTTGCAAGTAAATATATTTTACACCAACTGTACTAGGCGGGGCTTATGGTTCATGCCAGTAAATGCCACTAGCGGCGCTATCAATAGCAAGTTTATCGTACAAAAGGAGTTTAGTTTATACCATAAAATTGGCACTAATTTAAAATATTTTTAAATTTTATTTTTTTCACATGAAAGATTAAAGTCTATGCTAGGTTTTCTAAGTAACAATTTTTTATTTTCGTTTTAGTTTTTTTAAGTATTTAAACGTCAAAATTTACTAACTTTAGAGCTTTGTAAAACTAGTTCAAAATAAAAAATTTAGAAAAATGACACTAAGTGAACTTAGAGATAACTTTTATTTTTATGTTAAAAAAAAAAATAATCAAATCGGACCAAAATTAGAATCAAATTCGTGGCCCAAACCAGAACGAATTTTTGCTTTATTCCATACGGGTGGGTATTCCTCTTAAGTAAAAGAAGCAAATAATAATTAAAGATCTGATAACAAGTACTGAAAAAGTTTAGCTTATACACATGTAATCTGTTATAAATTTATTTTGATTTACTTCTTGGCCTTAGATTTTTTACATTTATTTGGTACACATGTCAAATATAAAAATAATATATTGCAAATAATTGTGATAAGTTAGTTGGTAGAGGTCTAAGAACAATTTATTTCATATTTGGGTATTCTCGTATTCTAGCGCATTGTGTGGCGACCAATTTGATATGTATATCATTTAAAAATCTTAAGCAGTAATAATAAATTTTCACTTCACGTTTTGTGAAATGTCTCTATTGTATTAATTCCTATTGTGCAGGATGCAAATAAATAAATTTTTACCAGTTTTTCATTTGATTCTAGCTCATGAAGAAGATGTCAAATAGTTATAGAAGATGTTCAAGAAGATCTGCCGTGTTTAATTCAACTGAAGATATAATCATGAAGCGACGATTTGTTTTTAAAAATTACAAAAATATCTAGAAGACTGTCTCTAGGAGTGAAATAAATTTTCGCTGCCTTTCTTTTATACAAAGAAATTATTAAAGTAAATGTTGATTACTATAATTTTCGAAATTGATGATTTTAATCCCGAACCTGGGCTAGTCCTTGCTGTCTTCATACTAGCAATACACACTTGGTAATATCTTGTATAATAGTTGATTGCCGGTCATGGGTCGTTATTTATCTTATTTGACTACCTGCATAGAGACGTATTATGAAACAAAGTTTCTAGTACCAGTTCAATAATTGATATATACATTTGCTATCTGTAAATACAAATAGGAGTGGCTACAAACTACAAACAGTGGCATCAGTTTATAAGAATACTAACTTTAAATTTTCAGGTAAACCACGCCATTGGGTTCCTGGTATCGGATTGTTTCGATAGAATCTTCTTCTATAATCCACGGGTGTTAACGCATCGGCTAATAATTGTACTATTCTACGCAAGTTTGAAAATGTAACTTGTTCACTTTGCGGAATAAAAGCGAGTGCACGTGTCAGATTATCTTTAGCAAGTTTCGGAACGTAAAGCTTCTCCGATAACTTTACTTTGCCAAGTGAATTGATAATTGACGACAACTGGTCAGGCAGAGCCGTTATGCCTTTTGCTTCAATAATGTAATCCTCGTTTAGATGATTTGCTGTAAACCATCTTCATTTTCAAGAATAATATTGACGCCTCTTTGAATTCTTTGAACTTTAGCTTCAAATATAGCTAAAGCAATGCGGTAGAGCTGGTAAATTGTACCTCGTGGTGAAACACTCATGGATAGAAATAAAAGTGTGTGTAGTTCCAAATCCCACTGCTCTAGTTGTGACTGATGTTTTCACCGCTTTCAGTGTGTTAACTGATTCAAGGCGATCTGCGGCTGATTGTCCATCTTTGACTCCTGGAAATAGCTTCTTCTTGAGCTCTTCAGAAAAGTCGTTCTCAGTAACTTTTGAAGTCTTGAGACGATGACTAGCCATACGGCCTTCTTGGTAGTTAGAACGGTTCGTGTTACCCTTACCTCGACCCAGACGACCATCTGTCGGAAAGAGTTGGGATCAGGATGAAGCAGTTGACCTCGTTAGAATATCGTCATGGATATTATTATAATTGTTTATTATAATTGTTGTCTGAGATTTTTCACAATAAAACCATATTTTCATGTGACAAAGCTATTTTTAATTTCTTAAATAAAAGCATTCTCGATCTGATCCGACAAGTCTCGTAATAAATTATGTTTTTCATATACATCCACTTTTTTACTTATGCTTTTGCATTCATCGCTTAAACTATTGATTGCATTTGCCAATGCATTGGGTTATTTGAAGTGCAATCTTTTGAATCTGCAAAAGAAAAAATAGAAATTAATTGGGTATACTAAAAAAACAATGCAATGCAATACCTAGGATCAAGTAAAGTTGATACAGCTAATAAGTGTATTTGTTCTATATATCCAAACCTTTTATTTATTTCGGTTATGTTTAATTTTTTAAGTAGTTTCCGGTATCAGTAGTTGGATTAGTAGCAGAAATTTTATTTTGTAAGCAATTAATAATAGGTATAAATTTGCTTGAAGTGGCATAATATTCACCACAAATCTTTTTCGAAACTTCTTCAATTGGCTTTAATATATTTAATAATTCTCGGCAAGTTTCCATTTCTAGTGCTGTTAACATTGGTGGTGAATTTGGAAATTTTAATAATATTGCGCCAATAATTTCACTCAAGACTATAAATCTTTCTAACATGAAATATGTTGAATTCCAGCGAGTTGGAACGGACTGAATTAATTTTAGTCAAAAAGTCAAATTTGTATGTTATAATTAGATTTAATAAAGTGTCCCATTTATCAGTGGGTTGTTTTAGTGAATGAAGTGCAGTTAAATTAATAGTCGTATCATCATACAGCTTTCTGATTGATGTATGAGAAGTCTTAATAATGGCGGTGAATTTAAAATGGCTGAAATATATTCTGGCGTAATAATTCTAAGATTTTCGTATCGTTTGTAATGCTGCGGAATAATTGTCATTTGCAATTGTAAACGGAAATTAAGTAAAAGAACTAAGCTGCGGATCTATAAAACATTAATTAAACCAGTGGTAACATACGCAGCAGAAACAGCGACATTGACAAGCAAAGAAGAAGAAAAGTTGAAAGTGTGGGAAAGAAGAATCATAAGGACAATAATGGGGCCGAAAAAGATAAATGAAAATGAATGCAGACAAATGATGAACCATGAAATTGAGGAGATATTAGAAAACGAAAATATAGTACGTACTATTAAAGCAATGAGGATAAGATGGATGGGACATATACATAGGAGGGAAAATAACGCAGGAATAAGGAAGATAACAGAATGGAACCCAACGTATGGCAGAAATAGAGGAAGACCAAAGTACAGATGGAAAGACCAAGTGGAAGGAGACATCAGGGAAATGAGAATTGAACAGTGGAAAAAGCAAGCGACAGACAGGAAGAAATGGAGAAAAATAGTGGAAAAGGCAAAGAAACATGAAGCACTGTGAAGACATCAAGAAAATAAGGACTAATCCACCTTAATAATCGGATTTTCGAGTTCTGCAGAACGGCGGAACAGCTGCAATTTCACAAGAAATGTATCAGCTTATATTATTATTATTAATTGTAAACGAATCTATGATCTTTTGTAAATCGCCAGCGAGACATGATTTTAAGTAATGATGACATTTTTCAATATCACTGTAAATTTTACTCTCATGTATAAGAACTTGAAATGTATCGCGAAATGATGTCCAATCTAAGCAATTTCCCGAGAATGTAGGTAAATTTAATACAGACAATCTCACGTTACTCGTATTTGCAGTTGTTTGTGGTATTACAATTTCCGCTTCTCCATCTACAGGTCTTTCATTGTTTTCGACAATTTCTAATGTAGTAGCTTCAATGGTATAATAATTATTTTTAAAATCTTCTTATTCATTTGACTGTTTTATGCTAGTATCTAACAATTCTATTGTTTGCAAATCTTGAAAATATGTTTAAGCATATCTTAAAATAGGTAAACGAGACTTCAATTGAGCACTTTGATAATTAGTGATGTAAGTCTGAATACGCGTTACTGTACTTTTAATATGATCCCAACGGGATATTAAAGTTTATATATCATCTTTTGCCATCTTGGTGGAGTTTGATTATGAATAAATTTATGAAATATATGCGAGTGAATTCGTAGTAACATGACGATGTTTAACCAAATTTAAACAAGTAAACTCTGTATCAGCTGCTTTAGTTGAATCTAGGAAGTTCCCGCTATGGATGCCTGTTTCGAGGATGGTTCGTAACTTGAATGCCTTATCCGACGAAGGTTCCACCTCTGGATGTCTGCTTGTTATTTATTTGACTTCGTATGACTGGTTATACGATCCGGCTCGAAGGAGTAAATGTTTGCTGTAGAGTTAATCGAGAGGATTACAAGTTCGAAGGACCAGATGAATGATTCATCAAATAATTTGTGATTAATTTTATTCGTTTATTGAGGCACACACTATAGTTATGTTGGTTCTTTCAAGACTGTTGCATGAATACTGTCGAGTAATAATATTGATAATTAAAATATTTACTTCTATCAAATTTGTTTCTGAATTCTCTACAATGATGAGAAAAAGATATGTCTTTTTGTTACATAAACTTTCAAAGTCTTTATTAATTGGACAATCTATTATTGATAAGATCTGCGACAGTATAATTTCATAAAACATGTGCATAAATATGGTTGGGAAATTTAAATGTTTTCCACATGAATACAATTATACTTAATATTATTTAAAGAATATTACTAAGTATAATAGACTGTAATTAATAATAATACAAATTACAATCTACAACCATTGTGAAACTTTGTAGTATAACAATTTATTCTACTTATGCGTTGGTCCTTTTCATTTTCTACTTTGAGCTTTTGTTTTGTTCATAATTTATTTTAAATGTACAAGTTTATACCAAATAAATATACATTAAAGATTTGTAACATTTAATTGTAAAAATATAAAAATTCTTGATGGAAGCAATCCCAAAAGCATAGGGCAACTCGAATGATATATTTGAAAATAAAATTCGTCATTTAAATAAATATAAAATTCTTTGGAAAATTATTTCAGAGTGTTATATGACAACTGCCCATATTTTGGGGTGACTTCGTACTTTATCCACGAAAATAATGCTTCTTCCGTGCCGCTGTCCAAAATAGCATAAACATTTCTTAGGACAATCCTTCTAAATAAAAAATGTGACACTCAATATCAAAAGGATATAAATTTTTAGTATGACTGTTATATTATAAACATGAAAACTGGAAAATTGTTTTAGTTTGTCAACGTTTCGGTTGACATCTCAGCCTTCTTCAAGACAAAATAAAATGAAGTAAAAATAACATTCTTTGAAGAAAATTAATAATGCCAGAAAATTTTTTAGTAAATTATAATTAAAGGAATATATTATTAAACGAATATTTAATTATTTTTTTTGTAAAAATTATATAAAACTATTGCCTTTTTAAAAAAGAACTTTATTTTGACAGAGGTTGTTTACAGTTAGGCTTGTTGATATAGAATACCTTATCTTATAGATAACTTCATATTTATACTCATATTTATATTGAGCTAATGTCTACACAAGAACAAAGGAATTATCAGTTGTTTATTATTATCTTCTTAGTTTTAGTCATATACCTCCTCCACCGTCAGAGAAAGGCATTGCCGGGAAGATTTAAGTTTGTTCTAGAAATACTAATATTTCCTTTTTTCTTAAGTAAATCACATTTAAATTTTTCTTTCAATAAAATACAAATTAATACAATAATAATAATTATTATAACCACATATTTCATTATATTTTGTTTATTATATCAGGGATATTTTCTAAAGTTTCCAAATCATGTCTAATTATTTAAATTTTTTTAACATTATGCAATTCTACTTCTGAATGTAATTTTTGTATTGTACTACACTAAATTTATAATTTGAAAGTACAATAAGATCCCCATTAATTTCATTACAAATAATTTGTGAATTATTTAATTTATTTCAACTTGCTAATTTTAAAACCAATGTATAAAAGTCTTATGTATATTAATGATAGTATATTGCTCTATATGTTTTCTAAAGCGGTAAATATGTAAATAGTTATACTTGAAACTCACTAGTAAATCTTATATTGTTGTTACATATTATTGTGCATTCATTTGTCTATAATTTTTAGTTGAATATATTATAATCTTTAAACACTATTAGTCCTTGATGTATTGTTATGATCAGAAATAAAAAGGGGTGATATAATGACGTTGATAAAACATGATGAGATTCTTCTTTTGGTAGTTATTTACAATCTAAATCAACAATAGGTAGTCCTTCTTCTGGGTCTTGTTCCATCCATAAAATGTGTATAATGCTTGTCCATGGGTAGCTGTATCGAACATGAATTTAATGGATCTCACAAAACTGTATATACCAAAGAGACTTGCACTTATATTACCAAATATTGAGAAATATCTCCATATCTTGCTCCCGACGTTTTCAGCTAAATCATCAACCCCTTCCTCGGAGAGTGTATGTAGTATGGATATACCTCCCATTTCAATGTTCCGTTCTAGAGAAGATTGTATTATATTGTTTTCAGCAGCTTTCCCATCATTATGAAACATTAATCATTTGTTTAAAGCTTGGCGGTTAGATTGATCATATATTCCTGCTGTTCCAATGCTTTTGGAACTTTGATACGCCCATTCAAGTTTTCTGTTAGGATCTAGAAACTCAGGATTTATAGCTTCATGTAACACAGGTGATATAGTCCACCATCGCCTTTATAATAAGAATTGAGTCGGATGGAAGGTGTCACATGCAATTTCTGTCCCCAATCGTTGTAGCAGTAGAGACCTGCCTTCAAGGAAATAATCATTATTGTCATGCTAATAATGTCGTGTATCCTGGAGCATCCATTATATTATAAGCAAATTGTGGAGAATCCAGATATGCAACTGTCAGCTATGTTAACAACGTCTTTCGTTCAGTATCACAGCAGATATACTAAATCGTTATACAATGTGTCCAGGTTTAGTTTTGTTGACTTGTCAGTGTATACAAATTTAGCATTCACATAGACGATTAAATCTAGTGCTGTAGCATCAATTGTTGTTTGCTGGAATAAATAATCTGTATCAGTCTTTGGCACAATGTAAAATCGTGGATGCTCTGTTGTATACACTTCTCCCAGACAAAACTTTGCTCTTGTTTTCGAAGTTAATGCAAAGGTTATATCGCCAGACTCAACAAACAAAGTACGTGCTTTGTGATAACCCAGGACTAGATTGTGTTTGAATCACCTCCCCTGGGCCTGTATATAGAACTGAGTATATATTTGAAGCACATACATTGGTTGATAAGATCTCCTGTGACAATTCACCACTTGATGCGTCAATACAATATTTTTTTGAGTGGGCACATAAAACACCATTCCTAAGATGTACTCAAATGTCTACAACAGATATATAATTAGACAAGGTTATTTCTATGAAGCCCTGAACGATAACATTGTCCCATATGACAAACGGAGTATCCAGAGCCACTACAAGATGACTTATGATCAGCCTTTCCAGCTAGAGTTATTGATTTAGTAGTAGTCACATTAGATTTGATCCCGGATATGACTAAATCGTGTATCTGAAGAAGGGATCCTGTTTCATGTATTGAGTTACATCTGTCTGTCCCTAGTTCATACATATATTTTCCTAATCCACCAGCTACCATTGAAGAGTACGAATGCATCCCATAATGTGAGACAATACGCACAATTATAACTATATTGTCGAACCTTAACGAGCAATTGTTCATTCAGTTGCATTAGTTGAAATTGGACAATATTTCGAGTTACATGGATTTTGTCTCTATCACATGGTTTTACATTTGATAGATCGATAGTCTTAGTTTGTAGATTTAGTAGTGTACAATCATATGCTATCAAACCGTCATCTGAAACTGAAGGTTGGGGCTCAATGGGGTCCACTAAAGCTAATATATGTAATGCTCTATAATTAATAGCCAATAGAATACTAAAGACAAGTGTTATATGAGCCCTAACAATTAAGAATGCCATTGTCACAAAGATATAAAGGAATGAATACAACTATAATAATATACTTATTATTGTTATAGTTGTCCGTCAGTACGGTTATGTGTATAGCATTGCGCAATTCGAATACGGAGATCCCGAGTTCGAATCGCACTCAAGCTAAAAATTATATAAACTATCATACTGCGGCTCGGTGAGTGCGGACCCTCTACTGTAATTAGGATTAAATTCCTGTTGTACAGCGTAATATAAATAATAATAATAAATTTACATTCATTATTTTCAAGTAACTATACCCCTTTTAGAATTTTATATTCTTCATTTTAATTTTTACATGTAATATTTAATTTATAGTTTATTGGATAACATAATATAAATAAATTAGTATTGCTTATTTCCAATACATTATAATTCTTATACTTAATTCTAATATAATTACACTGTGTCGTATTTCAGTTAAACATAGTTTGATAACCACATTAATTATTTTTTTTAATAATTTCACTATTTACATAGTTACAATAATACACTTTATTAACCCTTGTACACTGGTTATAAGTTAATGTTCACTTTGAAACACAGCTAGCACTTCACTGTTTTGTATGGTAGGTACAGGAGTGTACTGCAATAATTTTAACGTCTTTTCATGATATAATGGCACAAGGATAAAAAAATCTATTTTATAATTCGTTAAGGTACAGTACGTGGATATTAATTGTTTTGACAACACTTTGATGATCGGGATATCAGTCTAATATATTTTGAAACGGTTACACTTCCTACGTTTCGGCGATAACTATCGCTTTTCTCAAGGATCTACAGGTAATTAAGAGGAACTTATTATTTAAATAACACAGCAACAAAATACAAAAAAACTTACATATAACGTCTAGTCATAAGTATAAACAAAATGTTAAAAAAAACAGAACATAATGTCACAAATTTAAAAAAATAAATAAATAAATAATTAAAAAGGTTTAAAAATTACACAACTCTTAACATTAACAAATAAAACACATTGAAAGGAACATTACAAAAAATCATTTACACAGTTTTAAATCTAGTCACAGAATGAGAAACAAAAAATTAAATTAATTTTTACAACCAAATTAACCAAACGAATCAAGCATGGAGTGGAAAAATAACGAATTAAAAAAGTTAGGCAAAATAAAATACAAAAATGTATAGTGGGAACTATACTTACACACATTGATTTTTTATTAAATTGCAATAAATATTGCTTAAGTTTTCTATGTCCGTTTGTGCATTAATGTTGTTTTTATCCGATTTAATATATAACATCTCTAAAGTGAATCTTTTATTTAAAATTTTCTCATTTTTTTATATTTTAGTGTTGTCGAAGTCGAACTGATGGTTGTTAGTTTTTGAGTGTTCCACTAAGGCACATTTTATAGTTTTATTTTTGTTTTCACAATTTCTTTCATGTTCTGTTACTCTAATTTTTAAATATCTTTTTGTTTGGCCTGTATATTGTTTGTTGCATTGTGAAAACGGTATTTTATAAATTAAGTTTGAATTAAATTCTTTTTTAGTTTTATCCTTGATTTTGCTATATAAATCATTAATTGTTTTATATTGTTTGTAGGCTACGGTTAATTCACACTTTTCTTTAAATAGTTTTTTTAATTTTAGGAGTTAAACGTTGAATATATGGCATCGATATGTATTTTATTTCACTTTTATTATTTCTTATGTCACCGGACTCTACTTTTGTATTATTTAAAATTTTATTTACTGTTTTATTCGGAAAGTTATTAGCTTTTAATAATTTTTTTACTGTATTCTTTATTTCTGAGTGATAAATACTGGATGTGAGTTGAAGCACTCAATTTTTTAAGTTAGTTGCAATATTAAGTTTTTGATGAAGTGGATGAATGGAATTGTAATTTGTAAATATCTTGTTGATGATGTGGGTTTTTTGTACCATTTAGTGGAAATAGTGTTATCATTGTTATGTATTATTAAGATGTCTAGGAACGGAATTTGATTGTTGGTTTCTAATTCTTACGTAAACTGTATATTTTTGTGGAAACTATTGAAAATATCTTCTACTAATTTAATTTTATTAGCAGGTATAATTGTTAATATGTCATCTACATATTTTTTTTAAAAAGTGATTTTAAATGGTAGCTTTTGTAGTATGGAAGAAACCGCATGATCCATAACAAGATTTGCTAGTACTGGTGATAGTGGAGACCCCATTGTTGTACCAAATTGTTGTTTGTATACTTTGTCGTCATATACGAAATAGCTATTGTTGTACCAAAATTCTGTAAATTCTAAAAATTCTTTCTGCTTTCTGCTAATGATGTTCCACTTTAATTTAATTACTTCTACTATTAATTCTAATGGAATATTAGTGAATAGGGATACTACATCCAATGATATTAATATATGATTATCCGGAATTTTTATAGATGAAATGGTGTTGATAAGGTCTATTGAATTTTTTACATAATAATCATCATTTTCCATATTACTGAGAACTTGGCTTAAATATTTTGATGAATTGTAAGTTGGGGAATTTATTCCTGACACTATAGGACGCATCGGATAACCTGTTTTATGCACTTTAATTAAACCATATATTTTTGGAGGCACAGAATTTTCAATCATTAGTTGTTTTTTAATTGATTCATTAATATATTTGTCATTATACAATTTTTTAACTATGTTATTATTTTTATTTTGAATTTTTATAGTAATATCATTCGGTAAAAGTTGATAGGTATGAATGTCATTTAACAGCTGATTCATTTTGTCCTTGTAATCTTGTTTTGTTATTGCTATTGTTTTATTAGTTTTATCTGCTTTTATTATCATAATATCCGTGTTTTGTTTTAAAAATATTTTAGTTTTGTTGTATAATTTGATTGATTGTTCTTCTTTATGTGTTAATTTTTCCAGTTTTTTTAAATGATTAGTTACAATATTAGTGAATTCTGCACTTACATTGTTTTTGAGTTCTGTATCTTTGATATTTGCTAAACCAAATTCTATGTCAGTAATAAGATCGAAAATCGGAATTTCATTGTTTTTGAGAGGTACGCTGAATTTTTGTCCCATAGATAGGAATTGTTTAATATCCGGGGGTATTGGAGTCGTCGTGAGGTTAAGAAACCAGCCATTTTGTGATGTATAATTCGTTTCAACTGGAACTTGTTTTTCTTTTAAATTGTTAATTTTATTGATTCGTTTTATTTTTAATTTAATATTATGATTGTTATAATTTTTATGTAGTATATAAAAAATATTCTGTAGAAATGAATTATCTATAGTATTTTGTACTAGATTTAAAATATTATTGTATTGGTTTATTAAAACTGTGACTCGCCAACAGGTAATTTTTATCTCTAAGTTTAAAATTTGTTCTTGTAATTTACTAAAAAAATTTGTCACTTGGTATTTAAACGGATGTTCATTTAAAAGTAAATTTTGCATACAGTTGATATTATTAATTATGTGATTAGGAATTAGATTTTGTTTACGACACGTTAAGAGAAATATTGTTTGGTTTCTTGCTATTGCGAGCTTGTTATTAATTTTTAAAAGTTATTTAAGTTGATATTTTGTTCTTGTTCCGTAAGTAAGTTGTACCTGGTGTATGATGTCCATGTCGAGTTGTTTAGTCAAAAAAGTTCTTCCCAAGGATATGTAGAGTAAATACGATGATCGACTGTTTGAGTAATGACAACACTTTGATGATCGGGATATCAGTCTAATATATTTTGAAACGATTACACTTCCTACGTTTCGGCGATAACTATCGCCTTCCTCAGGGATCTACAGGTAATTAAGAGGAACTTATTATTTCATGTCGAGTTGTTTAGTCAATCTTCGCCCTTGTGATTATTGTTTTGCATTACTGCAGTAGAACGTGCGACGGCCAATTATGACAGAATCGCAACTGGACTACGATGATGATGGCCAAACAGCCTTTCAGAACGTGCGACGGCCAATTCTGACAGAATCGCAGCTGGACTGAAAGGGGTCGGTGTTGAATTCAACCGAGTATTCACGGAACGTGCGACGGCCAATTCTGACAGAATCGCAGCTGAACGGTGAAAGTCGGTGAATAAATAATACAGGTTCTAACAGAACGTGCGACAGCCAATTCTGACAGAATCGCAGCTGAACTGAGAGAAATATGACCTACTGAACGTGCGACGGCCAATTCTGACAGAATCGCAACTGAACAATAGCTGATCTTAGCCGGAACCAAGATGCCGTTGCTGGATAAAACGTCGTGTTTTATACAGGTAAGCGCCGCCCTCGATCCTTGATTGAACTGCGATCGAAGATGGCATTTCCCTAAGCTAAACAGAAATCACAAAATATTTCGGGGAAACAGTTGTTTATGTTACTCTTATTTCTTAGCATCGTCTTGGCGTGATCGAGGACAAAAGATCAGGTTTTGTATGTATCAGAGTGAGCTAACAATCTTTCCAATCTCTCTTATTTGTCGCGAGTAATTCCCAAATACTCAGAGTGACATGGCAGGGTGAAATTCCTGTATGTTTATTCGTTGGTAGGATTCGTGTAGGAATTCTCACCCATGGTGGTGGTACGTCGGGTGCTCTGGTTCGTTTTTCAATGCGATCGAGACAGCTATAGTCTACCTCAAGTGGATGAGAAAGAGACGGAACGAAAACGTCTTAAATTTTGCCCCCTCTTCTTTTTAAACCCTTTTGTATAATTATCAAATGTTTCCTCGCGCATGTAATTTCTTCAAACTGCACTTATTACAATAATCAACGCGAGAGCTACTTGTACAAAAATGCGATAGAACTTTACATATTGTCATGTATCGTATTTGCAACCTAACTCCGAACAGGGTTGGTTTCCCTTTATTTTTAATGGGCCGACGATGTATTGTACATCTAGATGTTACTGAGGACATGCGATGCTTTAACTAAATTGATTCGTCTAGTTCATCGAGTTCTTTTTGATATGGTAAGAGTATTAATCTAGTTTCAATATTCTAAAATAATTTTAGTTTGAGAAACACAAATTTATCGGCACGGCCCTGTTAACTACCCTCGGCTAGACACTTGACACTTGGCCTACGACATTCCCGGGTGTTGGTTAACGTCTTTCAAATCTTGGTCGTTTGTATTAATTTATGATACTGTATCTTTGTGTTTTGTTTACATTTGAAACCACCCGATTAGTTTCGACGTTCTAATAATTGTTTAAAAAAAAATAAATATGCTTTGATTATTGTTAAACATAAAAAATTATAATCAAGTGTAATTGGTGTACCGTCTCAGTATTTATATCGTTGTTTACCATTGTTTACCTATTGCTCCTCTTATTACGTTCTACTCGAGTTTTGTTAGGCATTTTGTTAATGTATATTATGAACGTATATACGAGCCCCGTCCCACATCAGTTGGCCCACTTGCTGAAATTTTAATTTATGTAGTTATTATAAGAAAATAATTATATTTATGTAATTTAACTGTATTTATTTAACCTAATATTGATATTTACACTTTTTATAGTTAATTGGAAATAAATATTTAAAGGAATATTATTTTTTATTACAAAAAATGTAATTGGTTTTTATACATGAAAATTTTGCATTTTATATAGTTTATAAGTCTTCAAATTACTTACACTTTGTTTAGAAATTTGGTAGCTATCGAAGTGGCTATGCATAGATACGTCAAAACAATTGTTGTTTATTGACATTAGTTTTTCAAAAGAGTTCAAATTAATTTTATACATTGAAATGACTAGAGGTAAAAAGATAGATGAGAATCTTCGATCTGTCATAATTAATTTATCTAAAACTGGAAAATCAAATTCAGAAATTCGAAAATTATTATGTTTATCACGATATAGTGTTAGAAATATTATGCGATTGTACAATACAAGCGGATCCATTGCCTCAAAACCCCAATATATGAAGAAAAGTAAAATTACAGATATTAATAAGAGAGCATTAAAAAAACTGGATTCCTGAACAGTGGAATTGTATACATTGGAGTGATGAGTCTCGGTTTGAAGTTTCTATTGGTGACAGTAGAAGCAGAGTAATTCGACAGGAAAACGAAGCGTATCATCCAGATTGTATGAAAAGAAAGGTTAAGTTTCCAGCATCTGTTATGGTGTGGGGATCAATGTCTGCAAAAGGTGTAGGAATATTACATTTTATTGATGGAATTATCAATACAGAAAAATACTTAAACATTTTAGAAGAATCTTTACTACCATCAATGCAAGACGCTTTGGATTCTGGAGAAGATTTTATCTTTCAACAAGACGGTGCGGCCTGTCATACGTCTAAAAAATCTTCGAAATGGTTTTCAGACAATAATATTCCACTCTTAGAATGGGTGTCTAGTAGCCCTGACTTGTCGCCTATTGAAACATTGTGGAATAAGATGAAAAAAAGGTTACGTGCAAGTCCTGCAAGATCTATACCAGAACTGAAGCAAAAACTTCAAGAAATTTGGGATCAATTTACGCCAATAGATTGTCAGACTTTAGTAAACACAATGCCTCAAAGAATTACGGCAGTTATTAAACATAAAGGTGATGTTACCCAATGGTAACTTAAAAAATGACACTAACATTTAAGTTCTGGTTATTGTTTTTTGTTAAACTTTTAATTAAAAAAGAAAAAACTTTAGTTAATTTAAGTTAAAAAGAGGAAATATATATAGATGATATAAAAAATATAAGTTTTTGATATTATAGATTGCAATTCGATTGTTAAAATTATAATAAATGCATTTTAAGCAAGTGGGCCAACTGTTACGGGACGGGGCTCGTAAATTAACTGTACCTACACTTAAATTAGATTAACAACAAAGACAAAATTAATTGTCATCCAACACTTGGTGAAACAAGGTTTAATAAAAATATAAATTTTGTGAAACATAGCCAAGTGTTTACTTTATATTTTTATTAAACCTTGTTTCACCAAGTGTTGGATGACAATTAATTTTGTCTTTGTTGTTATTTAAATTGTTATTGCGTAGCTTTCCCTTTTTTTCGGTAGATGGCATGACCAGTTCCACAAAACTTCTCATGTCATCTTACTAGTTTGTTAGAGATCTTATTCTCTGCTGGCACAGTTCTTCGTCACCAGCTTCTTCACATGAACTTTGTTCTAGGTGAAGAAGTGAGTTATACCATACTGATGAGCTCTAATAAGAGCGAAACGCGTCTATGGTTACTAACTGAACTGTGCTGGTCAGCCTCTGACGATGCCCTCATAAGGTGACTTGGAGGCTGAATTTTGTGAAACATAGCCAAGTGTTTACTTTATATTTTTATTAAATTAGATTCCTAAATTGAATGAAAAGTAATAGATATTATTAATTAGGTTTTAATTATTTTATTTCTTATCTAATTTAACTTTTAAAATTTACTTATTTTAAAATTCTAGAATATTCGTTATTGACAATATACTGATTTTTGTCATATGACATGACTAAAAGTACAGAGATAATGATAAATTTGAAGTTAAATTTGATGACAGAAATTTTTTTATCAAAAAAACTTTAAATTTATTGACAATATACTGACTTGCTTTTATGCCGTAGTTTACTTTTCTGGTAGCTTTTCGGTAAACACAAACGTATACATATGATATACATTAAATATAGTTTGTATGCAAAAATATATAATATGTAAATTCAGTTTGATTACTTGCAAACTTATTATTTTAAAATTTATTCTTTATTTTAAAAGTTTTACAATAGCTTTGCAATTTGAACAGAGTTTTAACAGTACAGAGATTTTAACAAGAATGACCTCATTTTACAGTCAGCTAAGAATAGAATTTACGTTTTCAGAATTTCGCTTAAGTTTTTTAAATGTTACTTTTATATCCTTTGAATTGGATTTCTTAATTTTTTTTTAGACAGTCTCTGTATTTACATATTAATATTAAAATACGTAACTATTTACTAGTATTATTATATAAATTATAATATAATGGTGATTACTATCAGAAACGTTATTATAAGGAAATTTTAAGTGAATATTACTCTCTGTTTTATATTTAATTATTGATATATTTTTTATTTCATCTTGTTCTATCTAGTTATTTGTTACATTTATGTGGATGTCTATCAATTCTCCAACATTATTTTTAATTTCAATTTGGTTGTTAACTTTACAATTATTAGTATAATAAATTCCTTTTAAATTTTTAATATTCAATTCATTATTACAATAACATTTAATTTGTTTTTTGTTTGGAAAGAATAAATTTGTCAATGCTAATAATTGAGTTTATGGGTGACATCTTATTAAATTCACAAAACTGGAAGTCTTTATAAGAGGTTATGTTTTCTAAACATTTTTCATTCTCATTACTTTGGGACAGGCAGTAATATTCTCTATGGTTAATTTTAGTACATTTATTTACAGGTTTAATTCTACAATTATTTTTTGTATGTAGACCTTCGAGGGTATTTATTGTTTCATAAGTGTTATATAAGTGTCAGTATTGGGCTGGCCTGTAAAAGTTTTTCTTTGAGGATATTGGTTGGAATTTCAATAAGGATAATTAAATTTTATCTTTTATAGAGCTGTATGTTTTGAAAATATTATTATTTTGGATATTATTTATTAGGATTGTTTTTTTATTAAGTTATTCTCTATTTTATTAATTTCGATTAATAATTCGTTTCGATGAATGACTCCGAAATATATGGTATTTAATTTACAAAAGGTTAAAGTTTCTTCTAAAAGTATTAATGAGGAGTAAAGTTCTTGCTCTACTTGAGTTAATTCGTTTATCCAATTTTGTGTTCTGTATTATATCTATGTCATCTGGAATTTTTCCGATAGTTTTTTCGAATGTAATTTTGAGTTTAATATTACATTATTTTTATCAATGGTTTTTATTTTATCATTAAATTTTGCAGTAATAATATTAATAGTATTTATGATTATATTTGTTTTATTCGTCAGTTTATTTTCGTTATTAATTATATTGTCTATTTGGGCGTATCGTTCTTTATCTGCCGAATCTAAATTGCCAGTTATACTTATAATAATAGATCCGAGTCCGTCAATGTTTCGTTCTATTCATTTTGAAAAGTTATATTTCATCTTTTAAATGTAGCATAAGGTTGTTTAGTAAATTTTTATATGTTGTCGTTCATTATATTTATACTTTTGCATTTTTGTGCAGAGTGTGTTAATATTTGTTTCTAACATTTGATATGGTTTCAGGATGTTTATTATTTGAAATGATATTATTTGTGTTTACCTGTACGTAGACAGTTCCTAGATCGAGTATATTAAGTCTTGGATGTTGTGGAATATCCCGTAAGGAATTAATATGTCTTTGCTATCTACGATTTGACCTTTTTGATGATGTTGTATAGTTTTTATATCTAATATTTTAAATTTAGATTTTTCAATTTTTCCTGAATTTATTTAATTTATTTTTACATAGACTTGCTCGGGAATATCGTAGTCTTTCTCAATTTGTTTTGAGTATTTATTTTATTTTATTTTGTTATGTTTTACTTGTTTATTAATTTGATCTAATGCTGTTGCATGTTTGTGTAAATAGTCGTCAATTTGTATTTCTTCCGGTTTTAAGTTTGGTTCTGATGTACGTCCAAATATAATGTCTAAGGATGTTCTTTTTGTGGTAGAATGAATACTATTATTGTAGGCTATTAAGGCGTGATTTAGTCTTTCTTTTAATTGTAGGGTTTTTATTATTGGGTTTCCGTTGATGACTCATATGTTCTATTAAGGATGAGTGGAATCTTTATACTATTCCATTACTCTTTGGATTATCAATTGAAATATAGTGAATATTAATTTTTATAAGGGCTAAATAATTTTGAATTGTTTTATTGTCAAATTCTAGGCCATTATCAGATTTTTTTTTAAGTTCTCACGTTTTATTTTCCGTATTGTGGGTTTGTTCATGTCTTAATTTTGATGTTATTTTGTCCCATGTCCACAGCTGAAAATTAATTCACCGTATCGATATTTGCAAACTCAATTTCTGTAATACATTCCTTTTGTCTACGCTCATATTTTTTTTCGTGTAGTATAAATTTTTTAATAGTAATATTATTTTTTCTTTTAAATTCACTTTCACTTGCGTTAAATTTTATGTTAATCACGTTTGTTTTGTTTTGTCAAATCAATTAGTAGAGTAGCTTGAGAAGTGAGTGCTAGTTCTTTCAATTGTCATTTAGTTGATTTAGTTTCCTATTATTCCCGTTTCATTTATTTTATTTACTTAAGAATTAAAATCATACCGTACATTGCAATTCAGTAATTGTTATATTTATTTACAATTTTCGAGTTTGTACATATTGTTCGTGAATTACTTTCAAGATCTCGGTCGGTAATTTCGTTGCCTACTAGGTGACTCAATTTTGGCGACTACAATTTTGAGTTCTCTGTTTTTCTTATTCAGACCGTATCTTATGTCCTTTTGACAGACTTAAGTCTGTAGGATTTTGGTCGAAGGTTTTCGTTCGAAATAGGATTACTATCTGAGACGTCGGACGAATTTTGAGTATCTTCGTGCGTCTACTGGCGAATTTTATAAAAATATTCATAATTTCAATGGACGTGTGTGTTGGCTCTCGTTGAAACATATTCAAAATAAATAGTAGTAATAACTCTCGGTTTTTTTTTGTTTCAAAATAATTTAATGATTGATATTGATGTACATTTAGGTTGTTACACCATCTTCAGAATGACAACAAAAAGTGTTCTTACTCTAAATATATAGTAGTCTGTACAGGTATAAGAATAGAGGGTTAAGAGATTCCCAGAAGCGGGGATTTATATAGATCTATTTGTTCGTTCATTAAGTTCATTCCGTTAATACTTGCTGTTTGAATTTCCAGCGCTTCTAGTAAATCCATTCTTAAACCTTTAGTCTCTCTATGAAGTATTTTAAAATTATCAATATTACATTTATGGTTGTTTTGAATTAAATGTTTAGCTACGTTGGAAGATTCAATTTTATTGAGTCTCCAGCTGCTTAGATGTTCTTTGAATCTTATGCCAAAATTACGTGAGGTCTTTCCAATATAACTGCAAGCACAATCATTGCAATCAATTTGGTATATACCACTGTTTTTCATTTTATCTCGTTTTTTGATTTTATTGTTAACTAAAATTGATTTTAAATTTCTTTTATTGTAGAATGCTGTGTGAACTTTAAATGATTTCATATGATTTGCTATTTTTATACTAGTTTTTCCAATAAAATTTAATTTTCTATAGATTTTATCCTTTGCTTCTGGATCCATAGGTGTATATAATAGCTTCCTATTCTTATTTCTAAGTTTCTTTTTTAAAATCTTGTAAATGTAGTTTTTGTTATAACCGTTATTTAATGCGATTTGACCAATTGTGTTTAATTCAGTATTAAAATCAGTTTTTGATAATGGAATATTAACTAACCTGTGAATCATACTTTGAAATGCTGCTGCTTTTATGTTAGGATGGTGTTTTGAACTAGCCGGAATTACCGCGTCTGAATATGTTTCTTTCCTGTAAATACTGTACCGTAAAATGGGGTGAAATTGATAAAAAAAAAACCTATTTTACTGTATAACTTCTGTATCACTTGGACAATAAAATTTTATGACCAGTATATTATATAACTACATCATATTTATCAATATTATCAAAAAAATTACAAATATCTCTACTTATTTTTTCAAAATTTAAAAAAATTGTGCTGATCAATCTCAAACTTGAAGTGGGGTGACTTTGATCAGAGCCAGATCTATACGTACAATTCTAATATGAAATGAATGAACATGATCAATCTGACCCGGAGTAAAAACTGAGCTGTATTAAAAAAGTTTTGAGACTTTTAATTTTTGGGGCGAGTTTGATCACTGCTATTACAGGGCAAAAAATAAATAAAAAAAATCAAATAAATAATAGAAAAGTGTAAGTTTATTAAGAACAAAAGTATTAGGTACATAATAATAAGAAAAAACTAAGTATTATTTTCTTTGGTATAATATTAAAAATGAACTATACTCTATATCTAAATTTAAATTTCTTTAACATCCACTTCTTTTTGAAAAATATAAGTTGTTATTTCTCCATCAGCTGATTGTTTTATTGTAGGATTTGCTAGTAAGGCTAAAATATCTGAAAATTGAATTTTGAATTCATCATTTTCTACAACTTTAAATATTTTTTTAGATTTTTTAAATGATTTCATTCCAACAACATCTATTTCATGGTCGTTTATTACACTTTGTACGATAGCCACATAACGATAAATAGTTTTCTTTCTTGAACCTCCAAGTACTTTGACGAGTAGAAATTTTCCTTTTTCTATGTCTTTTCTTTCCGGCGCGACGTATTCAATTTCTTCTTCAACTTCTTGAATTAAATCTAAGATTGGTTCATTATCAGAATCATCGTTGGTTAACGATTTATTTTCTTCAGGTTCGCTGTCTGAGCTTGAGCTGTCATTATTTGGACATACAACACTTTTTCCAGCTTCTACAATCAGCTCTTGTCGCTTTACATTTCGCCTAGATGGAGTAGCCGTGAATCTTTGTTTTTTAAGGTATTCCGCTAAAATGTTTTGTATAGAATTGTTCGAAATATTTTCCTCACATGGTATTTTACTTAATACACGATCTGGATCTAGAGGTGCAATACCAGTTCCGCTGAACGAAGCAATTAAGTCCTTTGTAATAGCACCTTCATTATTAGCATTCCTCTTATCCATTTCAATAAGCGTTTTAGCTAATAAATGAGGGAAATCTTTCTTGTCAATAGACGTTGAGAGTTGATGTGTTCTTTTCCATTCGAATAAAACATTTTACCAGGACATTTTAAACGGTCTGAAGAAACCAACGTCCAGAGGCTGGGTGAAATGTGTTGAGTTTTTTGGAAGACACACGAAGCCTATATTATGTTGTTCACATAGTGTTAAGACTTCATTAGTAAAGTGTGAGGACAAGTTATCCCCCATTACAATTTTACGTCCTTTTAATCTTTTTGCATGTGGCAAAAATAATGAAATGAACCAATCATTGAAAGTTTGGGAGTCCATCCAACCGTGGTTTGTTCGATTATAGCGTGCCCCCGAGGCACAACATCTATCGTTGCAACATGGTTTCCCCTTCGGTCCATGTTCTGTCCACTGTATCCACATTCTTTCGGACTTGTAGATAATATAAGGTGGGAGAAGTACACCGGAAGCTGAACCACACATCATAATCGAAATTGAACTTTTTGTGTAATTGCATACTCGAGTCGGATATTAAGTGCCCCTGCGGAAAAGTATTTTTTTTTGTCCGGGATCGTCTTGTAAATTAGTTTCATCATAATTAAATATATTGCACTCCGGAATATCCTTGATCGTTTCGTGTAAATTATCAAAATATTCAACAATTACTTTCCTGCTGACATTTGCTTGCGCTCTTTTTATATTTGCAGCTAGCTTTTGAGTAACTTCGTCTTTATGTCTTGTAAGTAAGCAGTTAACCCAATCCTGGCCAGGCATATTATTATCGAACTTGTGAACATTACGACCTAGGCTATCCAAATAATTTTTTGCTAAATGCCGAATATCCAAGGCATTTAGAGGAAACCCCCACTCACCACAAAGACATGCAGCTCTAACAATAGCTTTTTCTTCATTATTAGTAAATACTGGCTGACCCCCGCTATTATGAACGTGACGACCATAAAATTTATTATTTAAAGTGCCGTATGGTCACTTTTTTCAGAGCATTTTCAATTGTTTCATCAGAATAATTTTTATAATATCTTGCGCCCAACTTTCTTTTATACTTTCTGACCATTTTACAGTCTGTAAAGAATAAAATGATATATTACAATCATAAACGGGGCGAAATTGATCGATCAATTTCACCCCAGGTATGTGATCAATCTGACCCTTTGTTATATTGTTCAAAATTCCCGCGTTATCACTTAACCAATAACAAAGGTACAACATGCACAGTGGTTAGGAAATGTAAACAATTACTTAAAAACATAAAAAATCATTCAAATCATTCTCTAATTTTCACATACCTATAAATTTGTGGAGACATACAATTATAACAGTCCACCTTACGTCGTGTTTTAAGCAGCACACATGTGAACACGTACGGTCACGTTTCTAACTACACTGTTATCTGACTTCAATCGAACTAGTGGCGACGTGCATGCCTGATTTTGTCAACGAGTATTGGCGCCAATTTAAAAACAATAAAAGAATATGGTGGTCAATGTCACCCCCGACGGTCAATTCCACCCCATTTTACGGTATTTGTTTTTTTTTTTCTCCTCGGGTAATAGATAAATCTAGGAAATTTAGTTTTGAATCTCGTTCTTTTTCTATTGTAAATGTTGAATATTCCATTGTGGGAGTTGAATTCGCTCAGTGTAGTGTATTTTGTGCGAATCTTGGTTTCGTTTCCACAAAAACCCGTGTTTGGGGATTTGCCGCACAAGACCGTTAAACGTCCATCCGCCAACGTCAAGGGTCTAAAACCTGGTAAACTCGAATCCGGTATTTCTGAGCTAGCTGTCGATGAGAGCGCAGTCTTCTTCTGCAGCGAATCCTGAGTTTCTGTCCAAATCCAGGGCGAGTCCGAGGCTTAGTGGGTAATTAACCCAATTTTGAGACATATGTGTAGCGATTTTGTTACGTAAATTCTGGTTTAGGGATGTAATTTTGTATTTGCTTAAACGTTGGTTTACTTATTTAATTTAGTATCGCACGTTAGTTAGTTGTTGGCTCGACATTCACTGTCGTAGTTTATTAAATTCAATTTATTATTTTGTGAGGGACTTAGGTAGTCAGAACTTTGAGTTTGTTTTATTATTTGGTACACCGTTGGTACCCTTCGCGTTTCACTGTTATGCGTCAACCCCTTATTCCTCATACCTGTTACGCTTCCCGGTTGATCAACCTACGGACCGTTTCGTCAATACGTTAGGTGTACGTTGAGTGTGGGGCGCGGGCGATCCCACGCCGGACAGTCCAAATTGAGTCTTAGTACTTCAAGTAAGGATTGTACGAAGTTCTTACCTACCGTGGTTTCCTATTTGTTTGCGAGCTGTGTTCACCATCCAGTGACTCGTTGTTGCCTTCAGCCCCGTGAGCATCTACGAAGTGTACCGATTTAATAATAACCAGGTCGTTAAATTTATGTGCTATTTTATTTAGACGCACTGTTACCCTTCTCCACTACCGATATTTTGCGTCCCCACCGAATTTCAGCTGGAGCAATCACCGCTTCCCACCGACCAGCACAATTTGGTTTCGGGTGAGTAGAACTCATACAATTGTGTGGCGCCCATAATTCTGCAACTCCCCCCCCCCCCCTTCAACACTGAGAAACCGGCACCTCACCCTAGTGGTAGATTTAGTGTGATAAGGTAAAATAAAATGTGTAAAATAAATAATTAATTTGTTCAGGCTGGTAATTACATTTTTGTCTTCATTAGATTAAAAGATATTTTATTGATCAAGTATATGCATACATTACATGCCAATTCGATAGATCATTACATAGTTAAAAATATTTAATATTATAATACACATATTACATAGTTTTACATTTTAAATAAATTGCACTTAGGTTCTAAAAACATTCATCAATTAAAAAATGTCTTAGTTGCTGCTTAAATATTTTAAAGTTACATAGTTTTTTCATACTTAGAGGTAGACTGGTATATAATTTTATGCTCATATAGTATGGAGTTTTTTCATAGAGATACGGTCTATGTTTAGGAATAGTCATCGAATGATGTCTCGTGTTGTATCTATTATTACCATTATGTGAGTACGGAAAATAATGAAATTTGTTGCCACATAGGTTAAAATATTATATAAATATATATATATATATATATATATATATATATATATATATATATATATATATATATATACGGGGTAGGTGGCTCAGTGGTATCGAGTCGGCCTGTGGATCTTGAGAACCCTGGTTCGATCCTCACAGCCGACAAACAATTTTCACCAATTTAAAAAATCTACCCCTGTGGTTCCCTCCACTTAAATCTTTGGGGGACGTGATTTGACGGCTGGTAACCGCACTTCACGTGAAGAAATATATCACTTACTGAGATCTGTTTCGGCAGAGTGCCACACCCAGTAATGGGTAAAAGGCTTGATGATATATTTATATATATATATACGAGGTTGTCCGTAAATTAAGGTCTCCAATTTTTTTTCACATAGTAAACACCATTTTATTGCAAGACAAAGTACAGATTCTGAAAGCTTGGACTTTTAGCTATTTTTCTACGTAGTCCCCGTCACGATCAATGCACTTTCGGAGTCGCTCCGGGAGCTTTTTCATATCCGCGTCGTACCACTCTCCCGCCGACTCGCGCACGAAGATATCAACAGCTGCCTTCAACTCTTCGTCGCTTGAGAATTTCTTTCCCCCCAAGTGTTGTTTCAAGTTGGGGAACAAATGGTAGTCACAGGGAGCCAAATCAGGGTTGTATGGAGGATGGTCAAGGGTTTCCCATCCGAATTTGGTGATGAGATTTGTCGTGATGCGGGCGACGTGAGGGCGAGCGTTGTCATGGTGCAAACAAACTCCCTTTGTCAGCCGACCCCTCCTTTTGTTTTGTATAGCCCGGCGTAGCTTTGTTAGTGTCTCGCAGTATCTTGTCGCGTTGATAGTTGTACCTCTTTCCACATAGTCGACCAGCAGAACGCCTTTTCTGTCCCAGAATACCGAAGCCATCACCTTCTCCGCTGACAGAGTTTGCTTGAACTTTTTGACCCTTTGAGAACCGGAATGTCGCCATTGTTTTGATTGTTCCTTAGTCTCTGGTGTAAAGTAGTGGACCCAAGTCTCGTCCCCGGTTACAATTGACCCCAAAAATTCCTCATCCTCTTCCCGGTAACGGCGTAGAAACTCACGAGCACTCTCCATGCGCTTCTTCTTGTGTTCATTGGTGAGCATGCGCGGCACCCATCTGGCACACACCTTGTGATACTTCAATATATCCGTCAAAATCTTGTCCACGGTAGTCTTAGAGACGTGCCCTATCAGTTCGGCAATCTCTCGCACAGTTACACGCCGTTCCGCAAGCAGAA
Organism: Pterostichus niger; assembly: GCA_947425015.1. Classification (NCBI taxonomy): domain Eukaryota; kingdom Metazoa; phylum Arthropoda; class Insecta; order Coleoptera; family Carabidae; genus Pterostichus; species Pterostichus niger. The sequence continues at coordinate 41,960 of CANDYQ010000157.1, read as the reverse complement.
TTTCCTCAACTTTCGTCACTGTTTCGTCCGAAACTGATGAACGCCCGCGGCCGGCTTCATCGTGCACGTTTGTAAGACCTTCTGCGAACTCCCTGCACCATTTCCGCACATTTTTTATGTCCATACACTTTTCTCCATACACTTCGGTCAACTGGCGATGGATTTCAATATAGGGTGACCCCTTCCGCCACAGAAATCTAATCACTGAACGCAATTCACACTTGGCGGGAGCGTCGATTTTCCCTTCCATCGTTAACAGCTGCTAAGCCAATACTGATTGTCGCAGTGAGGTGGGGATCGGCCAGAATAGTGGAGGGGGAAGCAAGGAACACGGTGCTGTTGTCAGATTTAAGCTAGCTCGATCCGTCGCAACAGTAGCTCGTTGGAGACCTTAATTTACGGACAACCCTCGTATATATATATATATATATATATATATATATATATATATATATATATATATATATATATATATATAAATGCAAGAGAGAGTCAAAATTGTATGTTTTTTAAACAAGTCTCTACAAGAAGCATTGTATGAAGCACCAGTCATGTTTCTTACCGCTATGTTTTGCAGTTTAAAAACCCTCTCGTCCCGCGTGGTGGCCGCACGAGTTGAGGGCCTAACTGAAGACCATCAGTTCGGGGGTTCGGGTCCCGCCCGTGACGGCCATACAAAGGACATATCGGCATATGACCTAAGTAGTTGGTCCGATATATAAATTAATAATAGTTGTATCATCTGTGTAAAAAATTGTTTTAGAGTGGGATATTATACTAGCTAGTTCATTAGTGTATAAATTATATAGCAGTGTGCCAAGAACTGAGCCTTGGGGGACTCCCCTTGTGGCTGGTAGTGGGTTCGATAGTACATTATCTATGTCCAAGGAGAATAGACTGTATAGGATTGCTCAATCACGTAGATTTGTCCGCCCGATCCATGTGGCGTGTGACGTAAGCGACGGACCTGTTTGTTCGACAAGCGTTCAGCTTACAGTACGAAGCAATATTTTATCTCGAATTTATCAACAGATAAGAATAATATTTTTATTTTATTTTCAAACACACAATTTGCAATCTAATTAGTAAAAATAAAAATTAATTTTAATAATCTAGTAACAAATAAATACATACATCAGAACCAGAACAAAAATTATAGCATTGTTAAATCAGGTATTTATTGTATAATAACAAATAGCCAAAATTATGGATATACTTATCTCTAATAATAATTAATATATTTTTATATTTTTACAATCACACATTAGTAGTACTAAATAAATCAGTTAATAATTTTACTCAATTTTCGTGCTTTTGATCTGTGAGAATCGGAATTAGATGCAGATGATTTTCGTTTCTGTTTTTTATTTCTCTGTGATGTTATTTGGTTATTTTAAAAATTCATTCTTATAACTATTCGTAACTTACAAAATGCTTTAATAATTTCTAGAGGCATTTCTTGTTTTTTAAGAATCATCGTGAATAGCATGCATAGGACTAGGATGTTCGTTTGGACCTCTACTTCTAATTTAAAAAAAAAAAAATTTCTAAACAGTCCTGGTTTAATTTATGAGTACAAATATATTGTGTGTGGAATTTAGATTCCATGTCTTCAAACAACATTTTCAATGATTCCATTATTATTATTATTTTTTCCTTCTGTACGCATTGTTGTAATAATTTGTAACATAAGGTCCAAATGTTGATTCTGCTCATCTAAATAAGTACCGTAGGCACTCCTCGCAGGAACATTACCATGCTTAACATAGTCATTAAATATATCGAACAATTTATTTATATTACCCGAGTGACCCGTTCAAATTGAACGACCAATCTCTAATGTAATCTATGGGTAAGAATTTGCTTGGGAAACCGATGAAATCGCACCTGGGAATCATAAAATTGCTACGAACTTACACACCAATCTATTTAATACAGATAAGTTCTATTTTATTTTCTGATACACAATTAAATAACTCACTGTTTATTGCTGCAGATTTTTCATGCTCATTTAATAGTTTGGTGGTTTCGTACTTCGGTATGTTATAATCGAACAATAAATTCAACATTTTGCGACCTCTTGATCCCATTTTAGTTTTATTAATCACTAATCACATTTAATCACAAATACTTCAATCTTCCTTTATGCATTTCCCGCGTTTCTCAAACACCTAGGAGGTTATGGCCTGATGCGTGATGACTCTTCAAAACTAACGCAGAGCTACTATTTAAGCACTGTGGTTACGTACGAAATTTAAAATGTCAACACCAAATTGCAGTTGTTACTTATCAGTGTGTAATAATTTATTTTGGTAGGACATATTTCTTACTACATTTATTTGCACATAACAGAAGTGGGAACACCCAAGCAATGTCTTTTGTCAGAGTCGCAACCGGTACAATGCCCAACGCGCAGAACAATGTTGCCAACTGTACGTTAAAGCGAAGTACTAGCGGAAAGACACCGAAAACCACTAAAAAGCCGAAAAAATAAATCTAGTGCTTATAGAAAAATAAAACATTTTTATAAATAAGAAATGTAAAACATGAACTATTTTATGAAGTAATTTTAATTAAACGAAATAATATTGGCATGTTATGCAAATTAAAGTACAAATCTAAATATATGAAATGAAATTAGTAAAACGTATAGTACTTAATTCTAAAAGAATTGTTAAACTTTAAAAAATTCTTTTACTCTTAACAATTTGTGAGTAAAATTATCTTATTGGTGCTTAAACTTATATAGTTTTGTGCGAAATTTATTCGTTAATATAACAGTGTTATAAAAAATTGAAATACTCCACTGGCAGTCTTGTTTTTAAATATACAACTGTTGAATTGGTTCAATTTCTAAAAATCGTTTTGCAAATTTAATTATTCGGCACAAACTTGTTAACTATGGTTTCGTGTAGCAAGTGCGCTCGTTCTGTAAACAATAAATATCCCGGCATAAAATGCTTCTCGTGCCAACAAACATTTCACGCCTTGTGTGCCGACCTTACGAATGAACGTTTTAAGATGCTGGTTGCAAACAATGACATTGTCTGGGTTTGCACTGTTTGTCGCCACAAATCTGATGATGAAGATCAAATGTTGCAACTATCTAACATCAATCCATTACCTACAGATGTTTTAACTTATTTAAAAACTGTAAAGGACGAAATAGTAAATGCAATGAATATTAAATTCGAATCCGTAATGAAATGTGTAAATTTTTGTTCGGATAAAATAACAGACTTCGAAACTAATTTTAATATTTTAAATGATAAGATGAAAGTTATAGATACGATAGTTAAAGAAAATTCAGAACTAAAAAATCAAGTAATAAATTTAAACAAGAAAATTGAAGATTTGGAGCAATATTCCAGAATTAACAATTTAATTATTCATAGCATTCCGGAACAAAAAAATGAAAACGTCATTGGAATTATTTCCGATATCGCTAAGCATGTTGGAGCTGACATCAAACCACATGATATTGATGCTGCTCATAGAATTCCATCCACGCAAAGGGATGTTCCGAAGAAAATAGTTGTTAAATTTACTACACGATTACAAAAAGACAATTTCATGTCATCATTCAAAAAAATTAAAAGTGTGACAACGCGAAGTCTCAATATTGATAATTTCGACACCAAAATATTCGTGAACGAACATCTTACGCCGAATAATAGTGTGTTATTTAAAAAAGTGCGAGATATACTGCGTCCTAAGGGCTTTAAGTATATTTGGACAAAAAATTGTAAAATATTTGTGCGCAAAGATGATACGTCGCGGGTTAAACTCATTGAATCTGAAAGCGACATCCACAAACAATAACTTGAATATATTATTTGCAATTTTTTTTAATATTGTGAATTATAATGGCTATCGCGATTTATTATTGTTTTGCGTACATCTAAGAACTTTAGTAATCCATGTACTTTATTTAAATTATATTTTTGTCTTGTACGCAGTCAACTTGAATTTGCATCTGTTTGTTGGTCGCCACAATATTTTATTTACAATGAAAGAATTGAAAAAATTCAACACAAATTCTTACGTTCTATGCGTTATAAATTTCCACAAAGAACTTTAAATTTAATATATCTTGAAAACAGAAGAAAAGTATCCGACCTGTCATTTTTATACAAAATTATTAACAATATATTTAATTGTAATAATTTGTTAGATGTTATGCAATTTTGAATTCCCAATTATTGTATGAGAACTAATGAACTTTTCAAAATTGTTGGATGTAAAACAAATTCTGCATCACATTCTCCACTTAATCGAATAACTTCTATGTATAATACTTTGTGTAATTCTAATTGCACCATAGATATATTTTCTGATTCCATAAATGTATTTCCAAACAACGTGAAAACCTATTTTTGCAATGTTTAAATTTTGTTTGATTAATCTTATTTTTTATTATGTATTCTATATTTAAAGTTAATCTGTTTTTGTATCTTTGTGCTGCTCTGTTATTGGGACTTTGTCCTGTTGGGCAGCTGAATTTTCAAATAAATAAATAAATAAATAAATAAAATATAATAATGGTAATGTTTAACTAAAATTAAAGGTTTATAAAATAAATACGAATTTCAATAAAAATTATGAAGTAGAAAAGAGATATGTAAAGCATGAACATAGCAACTTTTTATTTTTATTTATAAAAAAAAATATATTACACACCAAGGTTGCGAAAATAATCATTATTGACCTATAGCCAAGATTGTAATCCGGCTACAGGGCGCTTAGTCAATAATGATCTTTTCAACCGGTTTATATACCATCTTTTTCACTACTAGCATTTTGACATGAATACTTATTAATATATACAAAAGGCAAGTCGATAAAAATTAGATTCAAATAATTCAATAGATTACAATAATTACTTATACAGAAAAATATCTTCATACACAGGTACAGGTATAAAGTGCCTGTTCATGTCTTACTCTACAATTTTTCTTTGAAAATACATTAAACCTTTTCAAAAGATTATATTACTCTGGCATAGAAATAGGCAGCTGTTAGCCAGGTAAAGTTTTTTTGTTTTGAACAATCTTAGTTTCTCAGAAAAGTGCAAACTATGGGATAATGTGCTTAAACCGTTTACATTTTATTTGAAGGTAGGAATAGAAAAACAAAAGCAACAGGATTTGTATGTTTTTCCATTCATACTTTTCCAAAAATAATAAATCTTTCATATTTTCAAATCTGGTCTTAATTTGTACAATAAAGCAATCCATAATTTCATAAAAGATTTTTTAATAGTGATTTTCTTTGTCGTCTACCAGTTTTCTTCGCTTTTCTGGTTTATCAAATTGTTTATTATTGGTGTAAGTCCATTAGTCATTGAGAAAGTTATCTCTAATATTTTGGAATGTAGTCTGTAATGCAAAAATTTGTTTTGTACAATAAGATATATCAATTTGTTTTTTCTGAAGGATGTCAAATGCAATATCAGAATGTGGAAATATTTCTGAAAATAGTTTCAGTAAATAAATAAATTCAAAATCTTGCAAATTCTTCAAATAACCAGAAGATTCTCTTATTGTAGTGTGATCCCAGTCTTGAGCGTTTTCCAAAATTGTTTGAAATAACATGTCTTCATAAATGGTCTTGAATAGTATTAACTAATCGTGAAGAATAATTCCAACGAGTAGGTGCTACTGTTGGTAATAGTTTTTTTACTATTTCATCTTGTAAATATGTCTGTTTTGCTGAAGAATTAAAAAATGACGCCAAACAATTTAGTGTCGCGAAAAATATTTTGCATTCTTTAATAAAAGAAATGGACTGTGATAACACCAAATTTAACCTGTGACTATAGCAATGAACAAAGAAAGCTTCTGATTTTTTTTCTTTTATTTTAGTTTGTACTCCATTCAAATGTCCAGACATTACTGCTGCGCCATCATATGTTGGTGCTATAATTTTATTGATGCAATCAAATTGTTCCATGTTCTCAATTAGAAGTGAAGAAATTGCAGTAGAACTCCTATCAGAACTAACATTAAAAAAACCTACAAATCTCTCATAGCATGCCCCATTTAAAACGTATCTGTAAATAACAGAAAGTTGGCTGTGATGACTAACATCAGATGTTTCGTCAACAGATATTGCCACAAATTGTGCTTTGCAAATCTGTTCTTTAATTTCCCATATTTTTAATGAAATCATCAAAGTCTTGAAGGTTACTTATTTTTATACCGGGTAGATCATCGGTGTGTATTTTTTTAATAATTATAATATTTTAAATATTTTCGGAAAAATCTGCAAACTAAGCTTATTTTAAATTAAAGTGCTTCATTTTCGCAAAATGGTATGCAACTTTATATTTTTTAATGGAACAGCTTTTTGCAATTTTTTTTCTTCAAAGAGTTCTTAATAATTTACAGTCCTAAAACGACCAGTACAGAAACTATTATAATATTTTTATTAATATTTATTCACATACAGAAAATAAGTAATTATTATTTATTATTATTATTTTATTAATCGATCCAACAGGATACAAGATCCCAATTACAGGACGATTATACAGAATACAAAAAATAAAAGAATGAGTTGTCACAAAAGAAATAGACAGAAATATAAGAAAATATACAAGTAACTTAAACAGAGAAATAATTAATTAATAAACGCTTAAATCTAGGTAAGGAATCGCCAAATATGTCAATGTCAATAAAACATGATATATTATTATATGCTACACAGAGTTGTCTTATAGGGGATTTCAATTCATAATTAGTCCTAGCTCTTTTGCAATGAAATAGTGCTTTATTTCTTGAAGTGACCCGTGGAATATGAAATAATATTAGCTCAAGACTACATGCATCATCAATATAGTTGTTAATTAATTTATATAAGTAGAGAGATGATTGTAAAGTTCTTCTGCTACTTAATGACATTAAGTTCACTTCAGGCAATAAATTAGAATAGTCTTGGTCCCAACTAGGATATTGTCCATGCAATTTAAAATAACAATATTTCATAAATTTATGCTGAATAGACTCAATTTTAGCTACGTATCGGTTATAAATTGGATTCCAAATTTGTAGACAATATTCTAGCTTAGAACGGACAAATGCGCAATATAAGCTTTTAAGTGTTCTTATTTTACAGAAACACCGACAGTTTCTAATTACAAATCCGAGATTTTTGTAGGATGTTCTTACAGTAGTCTCAATGTGTACATTAAATGATAATTTTGTGTCAAATATAATCCCAAGATCTTTAAACTGAATTACTCTCTCAAGCGAAATAGTTTCCATTTGGTATGCATAAGTGTAAACATATTTTTTAACTAAATAACTCATTATCTTGCATTTGCTGAAATTAAAGAATAATTTTGAATTATGAGACCATTTTAAAATATTGTAGATGTCGTTTTGTAACAGAATACAATCATTAATTGAGTTAATAGTTTTATAAATGTTTATGTCATCAGCATACAAAAGTATTTGAGAATGTTGAATGGAGTCCACCACATCGTTAATGAAAAGATTGAATAACAGGGGGCCTAAATTCGAACCTTGGGGCACACCAGAAGTAGCAATGAACGAGTTTGATTTAAAGTTATTAAAATACACAGTCATTTCACGATCTGTAAGATAGGAATTGAAAAAATGTAGAAGATCATCGCTGAAGTGAAAAAATTTGTCAAGTTTTTCCAGAAGTACACTGTGATTTACACTGTCGAAAGCCTTTTTAAAATCAGTATATATCACATCAACTTGATAGTTGTCACGTATAGAATTAAGGGTGAATTCAGTGAAATTCATAAGGTTAGTCACGGTAGATCTACCGGACATGAATCCATGTTGATGGCGAGAAATATGTGTAGAAGTTGAGTTATATAAATACTTATATAGAATTGATTCAAAGATCTTAGAGATATTAGAAAGTATAGTAATAGGACGATAATTTGCGATATCTGTATTGTCACCAGTTTTGAAGATAGGACAAATGAATGATTTTTTAAGAATAGAAGGAAAGCGTTTAGTTGATAAAGATAGATTAAAAAGAAAATGTAAAGGTTTAACAAGAAAGTGACTACATGCTTTAATGATATATGAAGGTAAGTGATCAGGGCCAGGATTACGAGAAGATTTAAGTTTCCTAATCGCAAGTACGATGTCATCTTCAGTAATGTTAGATATTTTTATAGTATTAGAGTTAATATCAGTTGTGCCTATATAAATATTTGAATCAGTATCTACAACAGAATATACACTAGAAAAGTAATCTGCAAATCCTTGGACTATGTCTGCAGTATTATCAAAAGACATGTTGTGAAGATGCATATTACCCGGGATTCGTGAAACACGTTTTTTGTTATTAATGTAATTCCATATATTGGTAGGATTCGTTGACAAATTGTTTTCAATACCGTCTAAATATTTATTATTAACAGCACATAGAACACCGCCGCCACGGGCTTTTCCTGAAATTGATGTGTCTCTATCTCTTCGATACACATTGTAATGAGACATAAATAATTCTGAGGTATGTACACTATCACTCAACCAAGTTTCAGTTAGGGAAACGACGTCATAGTCCGTAGAACAACAATTATTGTAAAAAATATCTAGTTTAGTATTTAAACCTCTAACATTTTGATAAAATATATGCATGATAATAAATTACAGAAAAAAAAATGTTATTTTTGCAGTGTATGACAAAAATGAATTAAAGTAAGATGAGTAAGTGTTACAGTGTAAAGACCTTGATAAAAATAAGTAACTTGTTGAAACCCCGAGTAAGACAACAAGAGCAATGACCTATGAAAATAATAGTTGTTACTTGTTTATAAGCGCGAATGAGTAAATGTTGAAGACAGCTGTTAAATGAAATGAAATAAAAAATGATATATGCGATTGAGTATTAAGCTCGCAGATAAATGTATCACCGATATCGACATTGATGACGCCCCGCATAGTTATATTTAACAAAAAATTTGAATTACAAATTTTAACAAAAAATTAAATAAGGTCAGAATACGACAGTCTTTTAATAATACGATCATTAGATTTCACGTATATGATGCCATCAGTTGACCACACATTTCGAAAACCGAATTTAGCGCACGCTTGTTTAAAAAGATCTAACCTGGATTTAGTTACGTCTTCTTTTATAATTATTTTCGTTCCGCGGAGTTGCTTACGATTATTGATAATCAGAGAGCGAGTTTTATACGAGCAAAATTTAACTATTATAGGGCGCGGTCTCGATGTACTGGCAGAGGGAGAATGAAAGTCTCTTTTACCTGTTCGATGGCATCGGTCAATTAGATCAGGACTCACGTTCACTTTTAGATTTTCACTGAACACAGATCGCACAACTTCACCGATGTTTTCATTTACCATCTCCGGAACCCCAAACACGCGGATGCAATTTCGACGGGAGTACTGCTCTTGTTGGTCCAATCGTTCCTCCAGGATCTTGTAGTCGGCGGTGAGTTCGGCGATGGCATTCTCATAGTAAGCTTTTTGTTCCTCAAGCTTGCGATCAAGACGTTGAATAACATTATCGACGAGCTTGTCGATAAAATCACCATTCGCGAGTAACGCGGCGACAGTTTCTTTTATTATGGCTGAGAGGTGCCGTGTACTAGTGCCCATTGTTGCCATATTCGGAGGTAAAAAGATAGAGTAAATTCAGTAGATTTAAATACGACGGAGCGTCAAAGAAACACGTCTACTCGCGACAACACATTCAATATTAGTTGGAGTAATGAAATAAAGAACAATAAATTTATAATAGACGTTCGAATGCTTGTCATTAAACATCAATATATTTTTGCATTCTACGAATTAGTATTAAGTAAAGAAGCAAATAATAATTAAAGATCTGATAATAACTATTCAAAAAGTTTAACTTATGCACATGTAATCTGTTATAAATTTATTTAGTTCTTAGCCTTAAATATTTTACATTTATTTTGTACACATGACAAAAATATAAATAATAAATTGCAAATAATTGTAATAAGATAGTTGGAAGTCTAAGAACAATTTATTTTATATTTAAGTATTTTTGTATTCTAGCGCATTGTGTGGCGACCAATTTAATATGTATATCATTTAAAAATCTTAAGCAGTAATAATAAATTTTCACTTCAAGTTTTGTGAAATGTCTCTATTGTATTAATTCCTATTGTGCAGGATGCAAATAAATAAATTTTTAACAGTTTTTCATTTATTTCTAGCTCATGAAGAAGATGTCAAATAGTTATAAAAGAGTTTCAAGAAAATCTGCCATGTTTAATTCAACTGAAGATATAATCATGAAGCGACGATTTGTTTTTTTAAGAATTACAAAAATGTCTGAAGAATTATGGTCTAACTAATTTCAAGAAAGGTTAAAAGAAATGGATGGATTTCTAAAAGACTGTCTCTGCGGGTGAAATAAATATTCGTTGCATTTCTTTTATACAGAGAAATTATTAAAGTAAATGTTGATTACTATTACTTTCGAAATTGATGATTTTAATCCCGATCCTAGGCTAGTATTTGCAGTCTTCATACTAGCAATACACACTTAGTAATATTTTGTATAATAGTTATTGCAGGTAATGTGTCGTTATTTATCTTATTTGATTACCTTCATAGAGACGTATTATGAAACAAAGTTTCTTGTACCAGTTCAATAATTGATATATACATTTGCTATCTGTAAATACAAATAGGTGTGGCTACAAACTACAAACAGTGGCATCAGTTTATAAGAATACTGACTAAACTATTGATAAAACAAGGTTATTACGAATAAGGAAGCTATACCTATATTTGTTAGCACAATTTAATTTCCAATTATGCAGTAATATTTATCGTATATTGTAAGCATGGAATATGGCATTTTTCTAAATTAAACTGCTCTTCTTGTGGTTCTTAAGTTATGGATAATGCCAGGATAATGATAAATAGAAGTAGTATAGGAAATATGTACATCAGTTTATTAACAATTTTTAAGGTTCTATCTGAAAATTAAATTGTCTACTCTTCTCGAGAAACTGTGAAAGAAATGACAGCAAATACTGATTTAACGAAGAGTAGATCAGACGATATAACTTTTTTCGTCTTCGAATGTTCTTGCTCAGATCAACAAACGCATTTTTCTAATCTTCTTCATGAAATGTTTAAAGAGTTTTTTTTCAAAATATGTGCTTTTTGGAAATTATTCCTATGTATTCTATTTTCGATGCAAACATTTATTGTATTCTGTGTACGAATACAAATAAACTAAGAATACGAAGACAGGCAATGAATTCTTGTTGTATTTTTCGTTCAGAGATAATTATTTACCATAATAATATTGTACTGTTGTATTCGACATTTTGTTGCTTTTTATTACAGGTAATCTATAACTAATAATTGTTAGATATTGATCCATATTATAGTCTATAATACCACATGGTTAACATTTAACGCCACTTCGAGTTTGAACTTCAACAATTTGATCAACATGCTTACTCGTTAGTACCAAAACGTCTCTTTTGTCTCTCCATTTGAGAACTGTTATACCAAATTTTAACGAGCATTAACCTCGTATCTTTTCAACTACAGATGGTATATGCTTTCTGTTCGCTCGCAATGTCCGGACCAAATGATTGGAGCTTTCAAACAGCTTTTTTTCAAGATTCACTCCTGTGAATAAATTATCGGTAGAGTACGCCCAAAATTTAAATAAGAATTCATTAGGTTCATAACCACTTTCTCTGATACCGACATATCGTCTATTCTCTCCTTTCCGCAGTATATTTTAAATTGTAGGGTATAAAATGATTCGGAGCAAAGTTTAAATATTTTAATTCCGTGTCGATGCCGTTTATTTTGAATAGACTGCCGGTAAGAGAGTCTACCTAGGAATGGAATTATAGATTCGTCAATGCATACAATCTGGGTTGGACAAACTGTCATATTAAAGTTTGTTACAATCATATCAATTATGTTTTGAACCTTGTGAAGTCTGTCACCTTGAGGTGCTTTAGAATTATCAGCAAAGTGTAGCATTCTAAGTATGAGCTCGAAACTATTTCTAGACATGTATTTGCCTACCTTGCTGCTAAGTATAAGATTATCATTTTTCCAATAGTCAGAAATTGAAGGCATTTAGTAAAGGTCCATCCATAACACCAATCATAAAAATGTACGTATTTCTGCACTGTTAACGGGAGAACTCCTCTTAACACTGGGAGAAGTTTTTCGTTGGAGAGCGTAGCGATTTGTTTCTTGAACAATTAAGGATATAATGTCTTTATCAATGAATAAGTCAAAAATTTATATGACTCTGCATCCTGTAGGGTCTCGATAATATTCGGATTAATTCCTACATCTTCATTGTTTTTATTGTAAATAATATTTTTCCTTGTCGAAGGGTTTGGTGTGCGCCATTCAGAACTTGGTGTATTTGCGATTGTTGATGAATGTACAACATCTTTAGGACGGTTCGTCCATCCCATGTATTGCGATAAGCTTGTACGTCCTCCAATTCTTATTTGAAGTTCTTTTGCTACATATGAAGTTAGTTGATCCGGCTGGTCCTGGATTCTTCTTGAATACATAATAACGGTTTTTCTTTACTGCTGTCAAAGTTAAAGCATATTTAGTCCAATCGTCTTTGAGTATTTTTGAGAGATACATGATTCCATGGAAAATCAGGATATGAAAGAATTGCTTCTCCAATGACAAAGAATGATGTAAGTCCACTTCCGGCAGCTTGATTAATCGTCCGATTAAGACGTAAAGCAATATTAGGTTAGTCCTACGATTAAATATCCTTTCTACAGTTTCGTCAATTATGTTGTCACTAAAATTTGTATAAAAGACTTTAATGGCGTCTGCAGAAATTGTAATTCAAAATTTGTTTTAAACTATTTTGACTGCTTTTCGGATATGGAATTATTGCAAATTTTCCCTTAATTCACGCGTCGCGTTTTAATAAAACGGCGCAATCTGACAGCTTCATACCATTTACTAAATTCTCTTGAAATAATTTCTTGACTGCTTCTAAATGCGTATGGCTAAAACGCCTCTGCCATAAATGAATATAATTGTCGTGTTTTTTTTCTGACAACGTATTCAGATTTTCTTCTTTTATATTCAGTTTATACAAGTATTGGTCTAGTTTTGCTGTAGCCATAACTCGATTCCTATGTTTCTTACTTATGAGTGTTCTATGCCCATAACCTGATGGAATTTATGATAGTGTAGAACGCTGTGAATAAGTAACAAACAGTTATTGATATTATTATCAACTTGTTTTCTCAATTTTATTTTACATTGACAACTCAATATATTATAGTCTGTTCTTACAAAAACATACTTGATTCATAATATACATAAAATTACATTGCAACTGTTGTTTTCCAACAAATACTCGCTCGTCACCTTGTTTATTATTAGTAAAATTAGGGTCTGAACCACTGTCATCAAATCCACTATAACTTGAAACAGACCAACAAATTCAGTCATAATTTTACCACAATTTTCATCTTTCATTAATCCCAAAACTTTTTTATTAGCTAGGGGCATATTATACATATTTTTAAGTGGATAGTCTGATGTATCGACGTCCAGCAAATACCATGACAAATTCAATTGGTATAGTAGTGATTTCTTCATTCCACATAGAATACAGTACACCTTGTTTGAAATATTTTTGTAAAGACTTGTATCTATTAAAACGTTCATGAAACCCATTTTCTAATGCATGTACATTCCGCACAGCACAGTGATTAATGTTTAAATTACAATATTCTAGATCATGATTACTTAAACCTTTTAGAGCTGGGCAGTCCAAGCTCTCAATAATTGTAATGTTAATTCCAGCTGTTTCTATGATATTTTCAAGCCAACATACTTTTTCTAACCCGTTCATATAAATTTTGTCAATGCAAGAAAACATAGAATTTACAGTATCAACCAGTTTTTTGTATGGAGTATCACCAAAATGCCAGTCTAAATTATGACCATAAAACATTCTGTTTAATTTTAGAATCCAACTCATTCCATGGAAAGGGTGGCTCAAAAATTTTATACTGACATACCCCAGTTTTAATATTGATTACAGCAATTTATTTAAGAATAAATGTCTGAACATTATCTTTAAAAATTTTTAAACCTTTTAAATCAGCAATAACAGTATTCATTTTGAGTGAATAATGGTTTGTAATGCAACGAACACTTCTTTATATACTGGTGTGCTCTAATGCCACCCCTCACCTTCAACCAATCACAAAGCATTACTCAATGTTCTACAGTTCGATCTGTTTTTGTAAAGAATAAAAGCATTCACTAGAGATACGTCTACAAAATAGCAATAAATTCTGTGCCACCATTTCTTTGACTTTCGGTCAATTTCATAAATCGATTTCAGTATGTCCATTTTGTCAACAAATCCCATGTTAGCATTATATTCTTTTACTAATTTAGGACAACTGATTTTCTTTTTTAAACCATGTTTTTTCTTTCTAGAAACTATGTCGTTTTTGCTTGGACCCTGATGATTGCTAAGAAAAAGGACACCTTTGCGATCCTTTCACTTCAAAAAAGTTATTCCATCTTAGCTGACTCTCCAATCTGACTGTCCTCTTTTATATCTGACCCTTACTTACAGTGCCACAGGAATATATGAAATCAGCAAGAAGACTTTTTTGCAAATCCACAGAGTTAAAATAATTATCGAAATATATGTTATACCCTTTTCCAACTTAACATCGCGTCAAGTCTTTTAAAACTTTCGCACCTAATTTTTTTCAGAAACTTTTCCCGTGTAGATTTGAAACTGACATACAAACCCACTCTCATCAGCTCTAACCCACACTTTATAACCCCGTTTGATGGACTTCATTGGCATATATTTCCGCAATGAGCTTCGCCCCTTAAATTTGATCATCGATTCGTCGATAGCTTGATTTTCTGAGGGGTTATTAGCAGAAAGAAAACTTTCGGACAACTTATCTAACAAAGGTCTAACTTTGTATAATTTATCAAAATTCGGTTGATTTGACTGTATGGAATTATCATTCAAATGAAGATTATTTAATAACCATAAAAATCGATTTCTTGGCATGCATGAACATATAAAACTATCCCTAACTTCCATTCTTGACGACCAATATTCCCGAAAACTGGGAAGTGGTTTTATACCCATTCGCAAATTAATGGCAATAAATACTTTAATTTCCTTTGAATTGGTAGGAATTATAATACGGAGATTATAATTATTGAAAAAAATAAAACACTTATTTTTTCAATATAGAAGAATTTTTATTCAAGATGATGTTTACTTGTCGAGAATCAGTACAAGAGTGAATTTTTTCTAACTAGGATACATGTTATATAATATCTTAAGATTAGTGCTTATGTTGCTAAAAGTTATGGAAAACTACCGCGGTTAACTGAGGTTGGCCGGTGCACACGTGTGGCGAATATGATGAAATCTTACCTGGAGTGTTATCATAATTTAGGCAAAAAGGAATTAGTTTCACCACCACTATTTTGTAGTGTATATAAGTAAAAATATATCTGTCGGCGACTCTATTTTTTCTGCAATATTTGGACTAGTTGCCTCGCAAAATGTTTTTTTTTTTATTTTGAACACAGTTATTGCTATCTCTTGTCCAAATTGTTTTACTCTGTAACAGATTTCTTCTCAGAACTGCCAAAGAGATGTTATCATCACTATCATAAAGTTCCTCATCTTGTTTAGTAGCCTCATCGGCTGCAAATACATGAACATTTTCTTGCAAAGTGTCGTCAGCAAAAATCACTTCTAGAGCATTTATATCAAACAGATCATTCTCAATACAATTTGTTACTCGGCTTCATCTAAGTCATATTCTTCGTCAGAACAGTCGCCAATATCTGAGGCCGTGTCAGATGGGATATCATTCATAAGGCCAAAATATTCATCCTTATTTATCTCTTCTAATTTACGAAATGAATATTTTTTTCCCTAAAAATAAATAAAAAATAAATTCCATTCGCCTAGTGTCCTCGCAGTGCGACCACCAACTTGATGTAATCAAAACATATTCTATTTTTCATTCAAAATGAAGCAAACTACGAAAACGACTATCTAAAATATAATACTAATATGGTCGGTGCACAAGAAAAGTGACACATCTCAAAAAACCTCATATTTCAGGAGAACGATTTTAAAATAATTGTTGTCCATGTGACGCTATAAAACCTACATTTTCTAGAATGTTTAAATTTTTCTTGATTGTGATGGTTCCATAATATTATAGGCTTTCAAAAAATATTATTTTGTTCAATAAACTACCCTTAATATTCAACCATTGTTCGAATTGTGACACTGTTCTTGTATACTACATTTAAAATTCATTGATAAAATTGTTGAATAAATGATAATAAAACCAATAACAATACTTTTTGTGAGAAACTAATTTTATTGATTTATTAAAAAAAAATATACCGGGTGTAACATGAAAACCTGGCCATAGGCGTTTAACATGGGAAATCAGTTTTTCCTTGCGCAAAAGTGGCCAATTGATTTTAGACAAAAATGCTTCAAATAAAAGTTGTAGAGCTTGAAATTATGGATCTAAATCAGTTTTCAGATTTTATTTTACACGTTTTGTAAGCGAAATAATTGCATTAATATTTTTTATGAATTTCTACTTTATAGTGATAGCCATGGAATTGAGACAAAATGATAAACAAATGTATAACGTTTTAACTGTCAAAAAAGTTTAGTTTTAAATAGATTTGTGATTTATTTAAGTGTTGTTTGAAGCATTTTTGCCTAAAATCAATTGGCCACTTTTGCGCAAGGAAAAACTGATTTCCCATGTTAAACGCCTATGGCCAGGTTTTCATGTTACACCCTGTATATATATAACATGAAAATAACAAAACAAAAATTATATCGTTATAAATTGTTTTAAACTATCTGACCCTTACAAATTTTTCAAATAATTAAAATAATATTGAGGAACAACACTTTTGTTTTGGCTAAATAAGCTTAATATGCTGGTTTTCTTCTTTTCGCTGATTCCAGGTTTGGCACAATAAAGTCTTTTAAATTCTACGATGCTGGTGCTACCAGCAGCGTTCGCTGAACTCCTGGTTTTACTTGACGCTCTTAGTAGTTTCACTTGAATGGTCTTGAATTGTTCTTCGTTGTAAGACGTTTTGTAGAACAGCTTATCTGGTTGTTCCTTTTCAACTTTAATCATTTTAAATTGCGACATCTTAACTTCCTGGTTATTGATGTTTTTCGAAAAATTCGTCCCGATTGTAGATGCAACATCCTTTAAATTCAAGAAACTCTCATGATTTAATTCAAGAACTTCATAAAGTTTCCCTGTGGTTTTGGCTATTCGGATTAAGGTCATGTACTGGTCCGGAACAAAAATCGGTCCTGATTTCAGAGCACGTTTGATTTGACGTTCGATGACAGAGTGAACACGGTCATCTTCATTTTGTGTGTGCCCTGTTATTAAAAATTTGTGCGTTATTGAATTTATATACTCGTATATATATATATATATATATATATAGGTTGTGCTTCGCGGTACTATGGAGCCCGAAGTCATAATAGGTAACCGAAGTTTGAACCCCGAAATAAGTTCGGAGCCCGGGTTCCAAACTTTGATATGTTTTTAACAAATATCTGTTTAATTAGTATTTAATGATGAATAAAACGATGCCAGACGAAATCGTTGTGGTATTCTTAACCTAAATTGAAAAAAAGTACTAATTCGCATTACGTTTAGTTGTTTAAATATTAGTTTAAAAAACTTGTAACCCCGGGGTTCCAAACTTTTTTTCATGGCAGCACTGGGCCAGGAATCTAAGGAACTATTATGCGAGTATATATTTCTTATGACTTCGTGATGATAGATGTCAGTTATGGTATATTTTGGTTAAAATAAAATACCAATTACACGAAAGCGTATCACGATTTCTACACATTGGAATACATAAATTATAACATTAATTAATACTATGCCAAAAAATAAATATTTGTGAGAATTTAATATTTATAGTTTTTAATTTTATAAAATATTAGAATATAGTTTCAGTGTTTCCAATGCCATCTTAAGGATAAATGAAGTCATGGGCACTAACAGTTAAGGAGTCTTTTTTATTAATTGGATTTTTGAAATAAGGAATATTATTAGTTGAAATTGGGGGAATCATACAGATAGAGTATATGTACTGTAACGCAAAATTTCTTTGTGCTACAATAATCAACCCTACGCTCCCTGGGGGATGAGCCCGGGTTGGACGGTTGAACCGCGGCTAAACTCAGTGAAGATGGGAGTGAGTCGGAGAAGGGGTGATAAATCACAAATGAATGGGCGCCAGCCGGCCTGAGCCGCGACCGGTTCAACAAAAGTACTACGGCCGACAAAGTACGGGATACTTCCCAGGACAGGACTACGAGAGGTGCCAACTACTTCAATAACAAGATGGTAATACGAAAAACTAACGATATATTAGAACACTCACGAGAAAATTACACAAAACACAGTAGTTGAATTTGCAAGACAGCTGGATCATAAATCCACTTAAGATCAAGGCGAATAATGACAGAAACGGAGGCGGGGCGCTGTGTCTCACCGTAGCGGCTAGGATCGCGGTACAGTCAACACCTAAATGGCGCTGAAGTGAACTGACGTATTCCGACGTATGACGGTCCGCTGGCCAGCGAATGCGTTTTACGCGGCGCGTCTGACTGAACGTGACTACCGAATCGTAGACCCTAATGGCTATTGCGTCGTACAAGCGACACACCTCGTAAGTGACCACAACGTCACTGCTAATGACTCTACACAAAATGTTCTTAATTGGATTTTCACAAATAATCCCGTAACTACTCTTAATTAACTCGCTCAACAATAACTTAAATAATCTCGTGCACAGAAGGCACACGAGCCAAAGTATAACAATACAATAAACTTAAACACAATACTAAATAAAGAAAGAAATAATTGTGGCTTAGCTGTAGTGGCGCTGAGGCGCTAACGGAGTGTGGCAGCGGTGGAACAACTCGATCTGCCGACCGGATGTCCGAGTCGTCACTTCCCAAGATGGCGGGCTGTCACGTGGAATTGGAACGTCGTGTAGCGTCACTTCCGCTACACGTG
The DNA here is from genome assembly GCA_947425015.1 of Pterostichus niger. Classification (NCBI taxonomy): domain Eukaryota; kingdom Metazoa; phylum Arthropoda; class Insecta; order Coleoptera; family Carabidae; genus Pterostichus; species Pterostichus niger. Next base: position 22,846 of record CANDYQ010000157.1, on the reverse strand, counting down.
GTCTTGTAAACAGGTCTCGTTGTGGAGCGTACCAACGGTCGGTAACCCCGCCAACATTGTAATGTCGGGGAAGTACTGTGTTGCGCAGCGGATTTTTTTAGTATTGTTATAAGGTTTCACATGTATTTCAGTTCGCTATTTTGTGTGAGGAGGTTCTCCTGACGATGAGGCCCGAAGCGCGCGCTACCTGCGCTTATTTATAAATACGGCCCTGATACCGCGGCTCTGGAATTGTGTCGCACAAAATATTCTCAGCTGTAGGCTTGATGTTCACGGCGACCAGTATTCGAATAAAGTTTACAGTTGTTATATATGTTGCTTATGAATATCTTCTCACTGATTTAAAACTTTAAGGGCCGGTTTTATAAACAAATATATTCCCCACTTAAAATTTAGTAGCCTAGTAAATTTACTTTAGTAGAAATTTGGGTTTTATAAAGCTCACTTAAATTTAGTTGCTAAGTAAATCTTCTCCTAAATGAAGTGGAAAATTGCCTAGTATTAAATTTTAACGGATGATATTTTTCAACGTATCGGGATACCCCTGCCAGGGGCGGATCCAGACTTCGAATTACGGGGGTGGGGGGTCATGGAGTGAATTTTGTCTTTAAATAATTTTTACAATCACATTAAATCACACTAAATCGTCTTTGGAATCGTATTAAATCACATTAAATCACCTTTGGATTCACATTAATTCACATTGAATAACATTAAATCATCTTTAGAATATACTTAGATAATAAAAAAAAAATTCTTCAAAAATATCCCCTAAGAACGCCAACACATTTTAAATCATAAAGTTTCAATATCTAATCGGTTCATCGATAGAATACAAAATTTTTTGAATTAGAAGTTAATTTTCTAAGTGCAAATGTCGGTAGTCACATACTTGACTAGGTCTTAAATAGAATACCTCTCCCATCTGCGGGTCGAAATAATGTCTTCACAAAATATTGGTTTTTGGCTATTTATTAGAATAATAAATCAAACAATAGTTCTTAATTATCTTAGAATTGTAAGTTCTTAGCTAATATTTTCTATTTAATTTGTTTAACAAATGTTTAAATAATGACATCATTATTATGTATTAGGGCCAATTAACTATTAGAGCCAACATTAAAAAATCCTTGCTTGGTGGGGGGGGTCATGACCCCCATGACCCCCCCGCTGGATCCGCCCCTGACAACTGCAAAGATATGAAATACTATTTTAATGTCCTTGATGTACGTTATGATTTGAAATTTAATGCCTGTGTGTAATCGTACTAAATAAAGTTCTAATTTATATTGTGAGTGTTTTTAAATAGTTCATTATTTCTTCTATCTATTGTGAACATGTTTGACGTTAGTGATGTTATGTCAATTTCTTCGTAATATGTTTTATATATTACGACATTATCCTTTGATACTGGTCATGCAAAAAGCATTCGACCTCCTCGAGTTTTTGGAGATATAATTTAGCAATTCTACTTATATAATGATATAAAAATTAAAATAAGGTTCAGATAGTTTTATTTTTTCTTTTTATAAAGAAGTCACCCTGACTTCTAGTACTATATACTGTTTTCATATATTGCACACTATCAATAATGTATTGCGGCATTAAATTCAACTTTTTTTTTTATGCACAAAAACTAAGCAGTTGAACTTGATAAACGTTTTAACATTGAACCAGCCTAATATTTGCAACATACTTCGAATGCTAGTGTATTTGTTACATTATAATATAATTCGCATTCCTCGGCTTTGAAGAAACTGTAATCTATTTATGTCAGTTTGTTTGCACAAAATTATAGAAACATAAGTGAAATGAATGAGAATGATAGTGTTGTAAATTAATTTTCTCGTTTCAATAGATAAATAATTACCAATTCTATTTCAAAATCCTACTTCTTTGCCAATTTTTTTACACAAATAATTAATGTAATCTTCGAAATTCAATTTCCTGTAATGTTTAAGGTTACGTTATTATTTTTTCCGTTACCTTAGCAACGAGAGAAGAACTACTAGATATTTATAAAAAATCAGATATAATTATTAAATTTACGATAAAATTTTAAATAATTGCAAATTGGTTACCTGATGTAAAATTTGTTTTATAAAACGGTAACAGAATTTAACTGACCATTTAATTTAAGTTTCACTTTGTTAAGTGAGGATTAAATTTTTCATTATAAAACCGGGCATAAGCATATTTACAGTAATTCATACATAAACATAACTATAGCTGATGCAACATTTTAAATGTAAAAATCAGAGCTTGATAGCATATTGAGTAGTTATTGTTTTAATTATAGAAAAGTTTTAAATCATCCCATTATAACGAGACACACGCGAAATTGTATAATTTTCATATTTTATCAGATCAATTTACTTGAAATTTTTTATTTAGTTTCTACAAATATTAACATATAGGTATTAATAGTTATAGTAGTTATTAACAAATACATAGACATAATATTAATAAATTTGTGCTATTTGAGTTCATCATAAAATATATAATATCTCGAATTTACATTGACATAGCTTATAGGTATTACTTTTTATGACACAAGACATTCTGTACAAATTAGGCGAGTGAGATAATTGTATATTATTGACAATAGACGGGTCGCGAATTTTATTCCTATGTAGTATATTTTTTACCTTTATACAAAACCATAGTGTGATAATTATAATTGACACTCTTCAGTACCTAATGTAATTTTTTTGTTAATTTTTCAGTATTTAAACCTCAAAATAGATTAAACTAAGCGAACGTGTAAGTAGTAAACGAGCAACTTTTTAATGTCGAGTACACACTAAATAATATTGAAAATAAAGCGATTAACAAATTATGATTAAAACAATTAACAAAGTTACAATGACTTGTCATAATTATTAAAAATTAATCAGAATTATGCCATTCACAATTCCATAAAATAAATAACAAGTAAAATTAGTTTAAACTAATAGATATGGTTTCATTATGAATGTACGAATTAGTGTGGAAAGTTTTTCGACAGAAGATACTCAATGGGACAGGGGCTACTGTCCCCTGTACACACGCTGTTGGATAAACAGAATAAAAGCGGGGTGGACACATTACACATTTTCACAAGTACTGACCTGTACAATGTGCTAATGTTGGGGGATGCGGTGGAGTTCGCACGGTGTTGACAGCTGTATAGTTTTTACTCAAAGCATCGTTGCCATTGTCAGATATGACAAACAAAATGAACAAAAATCCAAGTTGAATTTCTTTTTCAAGAACGCTGTGAATTCAAAATGTAATATTCATAAAAATTTCAGTACTACAATGGACCAAATAATATAACAATGAAAATGAAATATAATTGTTCATCACGGGAACAGCTTGAATAATTTTTATGATACATAGTTTTAACATATATTTTTGCGTCTGAGATTCTGTTACCAACGGTCAAAACAAAGCTACCATAGTGCTATTTATCTGTTGTCTAATATATTATTATTATAATAATATAGATAAATTTTAATGTCATTAGAATAGATTCTTTACAAATAGATTGGCGGGCTAATTTTCTAGTTAAAATTATATTAACAAAGTAATTAAATAAATACATGTGTTTAATTATGGACTAATTTACAATATTTTTTGTACATTAATAACCAGAATAATATACACATAACCATATAAGTATTATAGCTAACATAAAAATAATGTTTCATAAAAACAAGCATTGCCTTACTATTGTCAATATATACATAATTAAAAAGACAAAGTATTTACAGTGAAGAAGAATATGACGTTTGCCTTTTGTTTGTTAAGATTTGTGAGTAGTAATAAGTATAAGTCGGTGTCTTGGCTATTTTTAATAATGTACCTATTTGTTTAAATAAAATATTCTGAGATAATTATAAATATAATATATTATTATAAAACTTCATAACTGATTCATTATAATTGTCTCGTGACGGTCAATCATTTTGAATCACTCTGTATTACTATTACTCGGAAGTTATCTGAAGTTAAACAAATTATTATTTAACATAGGGAAAAACCTTTCAGAATTCATATATATAAATAAAAGGGGCTTCTGGTTTAAATTCTGTATATATTTAAAATTCAAAAACTCGACGTTTCGGTACTTTAAACAAATACCTTCATCAGGACAGAAATACAAATAAAATAACATAAATGACAGAAAAATAAACAAATGACATATAAATAAAAATGACAAGTAAAAAGACAAAAATATGTCATTTAAAAAAAAATAAAAAATTATAAATTGTGAATCAATGGAAGCCAAGCCTTATTTAATTCTAAACCATCACAATTATTAATATTATTTTCCTCCTTACAAATTTCAATAGCTTCTCTTATGTCTTCCGGTGAAACTTGTAGGTCTCGCTAAAATTTTGGTTTCTTCAAAGTTAATTTTATGTAAAAATTCTAATGCATGATGAGCAATTGAAGATTTATTTTGATAATTTAGACGAATGGCTCTCTTGTGTTCTAATAATCTTGTATGAACAGTTCTACCTGTTTGACCAATGTATGCTCTGCCACATTCGCATGGAGTTCTGTAAATACCAGACTATTGTAACGGGATTATATCTTTAACAGAATTCAGTAAATTTTTTAATTTCATATGCGGATAAAAAGAAACTTTAATATTTTTCTTATTGAGAATTCTTCCTATTTTATCTGTTACATTTTTTACAAAAGGTAAAGAAGAATAAATTTTTTTCTCAAGATCAGGTAAGATATTTTCAGTAACTTTTTCTTTTTTAGGACGTAAAACTTTCTTGATTAAAAATTTATTATAACCATTCATTTCAAAAATATTTTCAAGCAATTTATATTCCTCTTGAAGTTTATCAGAATGACAAATGATGTTTGCTCTATTGAAGAGACATTTAATAGTACTAAATTTCTGTATGGGTAGGTTTTCTATATACAGAATGGAGAATAGTAAACTGAATATTTTTATGAATATTATTCAAATATAGTAAAAAATTATTTAAATTGTCTTGTCCATGGGGCCAAACAGCAAATACATCATCCACATAACGAAGCCAAAGAGACGGTTTCAAAGTAGAGGAAGACATTCTTCAAAATACTCCATGTAATAGTTCGCAATTGATGGAGATATAGGAGAACCCATTGCTACACCATCAACTTGTTTATAATAAACATTATTGAAAATAAAGAAACTAGAAGTTAAACAATGTTTGAATAATTTAATAATATCAGGAGGAAAATAACGTTCTAAAAGTTTGACAGTATCTTGAATAGGAACTTTGATAAATAAAGAAGAAACATCAAAACTAACAAGAATATCAGTAGAAGATAAATGTAGGTTTTTTAATATTTCAACAAAATGTAGAGAGTTCTTGATAAAAGAAGGAGAGTCACCAATATAGGGGCGGAGTTGAGAATCAAGAAACTTGGATAATTCATAAGTACAAGAATGTACGAATAGTGTGGCAATTTTTGCGACAGCAGATAGTCAATGGGACAGGGGCCACTGTCCCTTGTACACACGCTGTTGGATAAACAGAATAAAAGCGGGGTGGACACATTACACATTTTCACAAGTACTGCCCTGTAGAATGTGCTAATGTTGGGGGGATGCGGTGGCGGAAGCAAACATTCTACGGCGAACCACATGGCGAGGTCGCACGGTGTTGACAGCTGTATAGTTTTAAACTCAAAGCATCGTTGCCATTGTCAGATAAGACAAACAAAATGAACAAAAATCCAAGTTGAATTTCTTTTTCAAGAACGCTATGAATTCAAAATGTAATTCATAAAAATTACAGTACAAAAATGGACCAAATAATATAACAATGACCTCTTATGTTCTCTTTTAAAATGTAAATGAACCATAATTGTTCATCAGGAACAGCTTGAATAATTTTTATGATTTATAGTTTTAACATATATTTTTGCGTCTGAGATTCTGTTACCAACTGTCAAAACAAAGCTACCATAGTGCTATTTATCTGTTGTCTAAAATATTATTGTTATAATAATACAGATAAATGGATAAATTTTATTGTCATTAGAATAGATTCTTTACAAATAGATTGGCGGGCTAATTTTCTAGTTAAAATTATCTTAACAAAGTAATTAAATAAATACATGTGTTTAATTATGAACTAATTTAAAATATTTTTTTCCCATTAATAACGAGAATAATATACACATAACTATATAAGTATTATAGCTAACAAAAATATAAAGTTTAATAAAGACAAGCATTGCCTTACCATTTCAATATATCTAATTAAACAGACATAAATACATTTATTCGCTTATGCAAAAGCTTCTAGTTTTCAAAGTATTTACAGTGTCGTTTGTTTGTTAAGATTTGAAAGTAGTACTTACAAGTCGGTGTCTTGGCTTTTTTTAATAATGTACCTATTTGTTTAAATAAAAGATTCTGAGTTAATTATAAATATAATATATTATTATAAACCTTCATAACTGATTCATTATAATTATCTCGTGACGGTCAATCATTTTGAATCACTCTGTATTACTATTACACAGAAATTATCTGAAGTTAAACAAATTATTATTAACACATACACACACACAAACCATTGCGAAATTTTTCTAATATTGGCCCTATTGCTATACTTTAGTATTACTTCGTATAAGAAAGTAAATATTACTATTAGTAAAAAAATGTTTTTATTTAATTTTATGTGTAATAATAAATATTTACTTGTTTCGGGATTAGTTAATCCAGAGTTATTTTTTAAACCTGTGCTACAATGAGTTCGATAATAATAAACATATTTTTATTCTGGAATAACACATTCTTTTTTCATGTATTTCACAGTTTGAGAAACTGACAAGCATTTTGAAATTGACATCTATCATTTGAGGGAAAAAAAATTTTGTTATAAAAAAAAACCGGGAAGGAAATTTAACTGATGAGAAAAATAGACCTGATAGATACTTGCAAGCAACATATTTTTTGACATTAAATTTATGATTTTTTTTCTCCTAATCCCATAGCAAACTTAATTACCAAAACCAAAAGGTATGTAATTTTTACTTCCTTGTGCGAAGTAAATGAAGTATTGTAATCGTGAAAATTTTCAGTTCTCAGGTTTCAGCGGCAATGTCCATTTATATACCTTCTGGTTTTCGTAATTAGGTTTGCTATGGATTAGGAAAAAAATATTTAAAAAAATATAAATTTAATGTCAATGATCAATTATGTCAATTACGTGTAATTAAAAAATCTGATGTGAACACCACATGACTTTCTTGTACGCGTATTAAACTATAGATTTTTTTATTGCACATATTTGATGTAATTTGACATTGACATGAATTTTTTATTTTTTTCTTATTTTTTGTTCTAATCCATAGCAAACTTAATTACAAAAAACAAAAAATATATAATTTTTAAATTTACATATTTCGCTTATACAAAACACTAATTTAATAATTCTTAATGTGCTAGACGCAGAATTTAATTGTCTAAAACTCTTATATGCAGTATTTATTTCTAAAATCAAAATAATACCAATTTTTTTCAAGAAAAACTGTTACCAGCTTCATGTAATGTATCACTTCCGGTTAGTCCATTTTAACCAAAATCAATTATGTTATTTCTATTGATATAGTAGTCTTATATGCCAAATTTGAAAAGTTTTGGATTATATTTTAATATAGATTTTCATTAAAAGCTAATATAGGCTTGAAGTAAAATACCACTTCCGGAAGTAATATAATCATCAAAAAGGAAGTTGCAGAACTAGATGTTATAACAGTCCTAAATACAAAATTTCAACTTTCTACGGTTTACCGTTTTTGATTTATGCGAGATACATACGTATATACGTACGTACAGACGTACAGACGTCACGGCGAAATTAGTCAAAATGGATTCAGGGATGGTCAAAATAGATATTTCCGCTGAAATTTGGAAACCGAAAGTTTTAGAGACTTAAATTCTGCGTCTATTACAAAAATTATTAAATTAGCCTTTTGTATAAGCGAGATTATATATTTTTTGTTTTTGTAAGTTTGCAATGGATTAAAACAAAAAATTAGAATAAAATAGAAAAATTAATACCAATGTTGTTGCATTAGAGTAACATCTAGTTGTGCACCTCTCTTTGTATTTATTGAATAATTAAAGATGGGAAAGAAACAGTCATACAGGCAAAAGAAGGATAGAAGATGAATATAAAAAAGTAGAAAATTTAGCCTATTTTAGATTTTAATGTTAAACTACCTACTTTCAAATATAATCAGGGATGTGCGCATAGTCTACTGCAAGTAATCTACGCCATTCTCTACGTGTAAACAATCATGTAGTCTACGTCTTCATTTTTCATGTAAACAATGTAGACTATGTAGACAAAGAAAACATCTGTGTTCACTTAAGTCAGATTAGAAATTTTATCCCTAGAACTAGGGAATTTTAAATGTTGTTAGAGATTTTATTTTTAATCTAGAGATTACATGAAAAAAAAACTAGTTGTGCAGGGCAAAACGTTCAAAATTTGTCAACTTGTTACTTTTAAAAATAGCGCCAAAGAAAACTTCGTCTGGTGAGATGGCGCGTTGATCAATTTTAAAAATATGACAGTTCGTCCAAGACCCAAGACAGACATTCGTCTAGTAATGTACGAGCACTTGCTTTTTCAGTTTTATTATATAAAGACCGATAATGGCCCGAGCTCACGAATACATGTAATAGTTACAAAGGAATAAATTTAGGTTATGTTGAATTTTACAACTGTCAGATACATTATCTACATTGTTTACATTGTCTACGTCGCTAGAATTGTCGACGTATTGTCTACGTGTAGATGTAGACAATTAAAGATTACACGTAGATGCACATCTCTGAATATAATCAAAAATTTTTAAAATTTGGTATATAAGACTATTATATCAATAGAAATAACATAATAGATTTTTGTTAAAATGGAATAACAAATAAAAGTGTTAGAGAAATAAATTCTGCGTCTAGCACATCAAGAATTAAATTAGGCAAAACACGTAAATTTAAAAATTATATAATTTTTTGGTTTTTGTAATTAAGTATGCTATGGATTAGGATAAAAAAATAGAAAAAATAAAATTTTTAATGTAAATGGCAAATTACGTCAAATATGAGCAATTAATAAAATATCTATAGTTTAATATGTTTACAAGGAAGTCATGTGGTGTCCGCATCAGATTTTTTAAATACATATATAATTGTTCCATATCTTAAAGAATAACAATACAATGATTAACTTTTACATATTATTCAGTCAAATGTTTTTGGTGCGGCTAATAATATGTTAATACCATCAACATTTGTAGGTTGAGTAGTACAAGTTCTACTGGGAATATTATTGTAGAGAACTAAAACGCGCGAACACAAAGCAGAACCCTAATAACAGATTTCTTATTTACCCATCAAGACTGCCATCTCTCATACAATAGCATAAAAATTGGGGTCTATACTTCATTGACATATTATGACTACAAAACTATCAATTTTTCATATAAATATATTGAAATACGAAATTATATCACTAATATACGATGCATTCTAACACTATTTATTAGTTACGTGTATAAAATCAAACATACCTACTGTATTTAACATGGGTTTTAAACTGATGTGGGAGCAAACTGCGGTATATCACATGATATATATATATATATATATGTAAAGAGAATATACTCTCTTTAAATTTAGCGCGCTTAGTATGCTCCGCGCGAGCTTCTATGACACCTGCTAGATGTCTCGTCGAGTATTTAATATTAATTTGACAGCTAAGTAGATAGAGAGAGACAGAGATATAAATAGAAGAATTGTTAGAGCACGTGCTAGTAATTTTAAATAAAGATAATTAATTGTTATAGATGATAAAAGCAGAGTTGTGAAAGAGAGACGAATAATTGACCGTAATTGTCGTTTCTCTTATTTACAGGTAACTTGTAAATTTTGTATATATTTATTGTAATTAATAATATAGTTATAATTATAACCTCTTATTTACAGAGAAACTAATTTGGTTTATTTATTCCAACAATCCCAACATCTGATATAAAAAGATATTATAAAACGACAATTTTCGTCACAAAATGAAATTAAAATTTGAGTTTAAAGCTGTGGCTTCCCCAAAGGATAGTAAAACTCCAGTGATAGCCATAACCACGATTGTTACAGAACGAGGAGAAAAATATGCTATACCAGAGGAGCTCATCTATGCAGATTTTCATGAGGAGTTAAAAACGACGGATGCTTTCAAAAAGGTACGAGACTCATTAGGAAGAAGGCATGATGAGTTAAAAATATGGATAACACTGTCCAAAGAATTGCGAAAAATATATTCGGATGATGAGGGAAATATTCACTTTGGAGGAAAATATTTAAAACAAATATTTCCAGAGAATATTAAAGAACACTCAGACTTGACAAAGATATTGGAAAAATTAGTTGAAAAATCAGAAAAAAAAGAAGAGGACAGAAACTTAAAACACATTGTAGATAAATTTATATTAGAAAAATTAAATTATAGAACATCTAATGTTAGACAATGGTTAGACACATTTGAAAAAGAATGTGCGAGATTCAAAATAGAAAAAGATGACACCAAAATCGAATTATTGAGAGTACTATTAGATGGAACTTGCCAAGACTGGTACACTTCTACAGTAATAAAAGGAGAGCATGAAAACGATTGGCAGGGATGGAAACAGGTTCTAATAGAAACCTTTTCAAGTAAAGGATGGAGTAGCAGAACATATGCTCATTATTTTAAGTACAAAGAAGGTTCATTAGTACAATATGCAATAAAGAAAGAACGACTATTATTAGAAATAAATAAGAACATAGACGCTGATACAACGATAGATAGGATTGCATTCGGTTTGCCAGAATTTATCAGAGAGAAAATTGACAGGGATAAAATGGAAAATACAAAAGATTTAATTAATGAATTACAAAAACTTGAACGAATAACAAACAAAAAGAAGGTAAACCAGAACACAAAGTTAGAAATGAAGAAAAAAAACCATGCAAGACATGTGAGAATATGGGTAAAGGTGTAAGATACCATCCAGAAGAGAAATGCTGGTTTAAACTAGAGAAAAAAGAGAAACCTAGAGCTATAGGGAGTAATTCAGTAATAGAAGTAGATCTAAGTACAGAAAAAAAAACGAATAGTCACACCATTGATCAGACTTAAGATGTTGAGAATAAGATAGAGATAATGGGAACATATGATCCAGGTTCCCAAGTCTCCTTAATAAACTCCAAATGGATAAAGATAAAAAATAACAGTGAGGATGTAAACAAAATATTCTTAAAGTCTGTCAATGGTGTGAATCATACAAATGGATTGGTAAAAATAAGAATAAAAATATTTAATGTAGAAAAAGAAGTAGACATATACATAGTTGAAAGAGAGGATTTCGAAGACTTTATAATAGGATTAGATTTGATTCCTATGTTCAAGTTGAGATTGAATGAAAATTTAGAAATATCACAGAAAACAGAAGAAGAAATAGAAAAACCAAAGATAATATTAAGTGAAATAAAAAGTGAAGCTATAAATTGTTCGGTTAATTTTAATGAACACGTGGAGATAAACGAATTCCAAGCAAAAATAGAACATTTAGATAAAGATAAAAAGATTAAGATAGAAAGACTAATAAATAACACCAAATCAGTGTTCGCAACAGACAAATACGATGTTGGAACTGTTAATGAATATGAAGCTAGAATTGATTTGATAGTGGAGAAATACTGCAGTAAAAGGCCATATAGATGTAATATAGATGACAAAAAAGAAATAGAAAAACAAATAGCCAAATTAGTAGAGAGAAATTTAATCGAAGAATCTTATAGTCCTTTTGCTGCACCTGTCACGCTAGCATATAAAAAAATGAAGGGAAGACACGTCTGTGCATAGACTTCAGAGATTTAAACAAAAACATTGTCCCCCAAGCACAACCATTTCCATTAATAGATGATATAATAGTAAGAGCCAGAAAGTGTAAATATTTCACGACACTAGATATAAACTCCGCTTTCTGGTCAATACCACTAAGAATTGAAGATAGAAGAAAAACAGGATTTGTAACGCAAGATGGTCACTTCCAATGGACATGTCTACCGTTCGGCTTAAAAACGTCTCCAGCTATATTTCAACGAATTCTGAGTAACATATTGAGAAAACATGGACTAACTGAATTTTCAGTAAACTATATAGACGATATCCTAATACATTCCCAGACATTTGAAGAACATCTACATCACATTGAGAAAGTATTAGATGCAATAAAAAAGGAAGGATTCAGGTTAAAATTTAAGACATGTACGTTTGCTGCTAGTTCAGTTAGATATTTAGGACATGTAATAGAAAAAAATACAGTTACACCACTGAAAGATAATATAACATCGATAAAAAATTTCCCGATTCCTACCACACCAAAGCAGATCAGACAATTTCTGGGCAAGATAAACTTTTATCATGAATATATAGAAAAAAGCTCAATATTATTAGATCCATTACATCAACTATTAAGAAAAAATGTTAAATTCATATGGACAGAGGACTGCGAAAAAACTTTCAGAAAGATAAAAGAAATGCTATGTTCCCAACCAGTGTTAGAGATATTTGACAAAGACCTTCCAATCAAGATATACACAGATGCATCAATTGCAGGCATAGGCGCAATATTAAAACAAACACAAGAGGATGGAACAGACAAACCTGTGGCCTACTTTTCAAAGAAACTTAATGACACACAAAAAAGAAAAAAGGCAATATATCTTGAATGTTTAGCTATAAAAGAGGCAATAATGTACTGGCAACACTGGCTGATTGGGAGATACTTCGAAATATACTCTGACCACAAACCACTAGAAAATATGAATATAAGAATACGAACAGACGAAGAATTAGGCGATCTAACCCACTACCTATCTCAATATGATTTTAAAATTAGATACGTCCCAGGGAAAGATAATATAGAAGCGGACTGCTTGAGTAGAAACCCTGTGCTAGAATCAAACATAGAAGAAGAAGAGGACCTATTGAAAACAGTAAATTTTATTAAGATAGATGAAATAAAATTAGATCAGATGAATAACATATTAGTACAAAGAAAAAAGGAAAATTAATAAAGAAAAATGGAATATATTATAAAAAAGTTAAAAAAAAGAGAAAATAATATTATCTGAAAAGTTCAGTATCGAATTAATTAAGAAAATACACAAGGAATGGTGTCACACAGGGATAACACAAACAAGTATGAAAATAAGCCCATATTACACTGCTAGACATTTAATGGAGAATATAAAAAAAATATGTCAAGAATGTGACATATGTATTAGGAATAAATCAAGAGGACAACATAAATTCGGTTTAATGTCACAATTAGGACCTGCGACTAAAGCTTTCGAATTGATGTCCATAGATACAATTGGAGGATTTGGAGGCACTAGATCGACAAAAAAATATATGCATTTACTTGTCGACCATTTCACGAGATATGCGTTTATTTTAACATCAAAAACTCAAAACGCCAATGATTTTATAAAATTAGTTCAAACGGTGCTAGAAATAGAAAAGATCGGAACAATCTTAACGGATCAGTACCCCGGTATGAATTCGAAAGAATTTAAAGATTATTTAAAAAAGAAAGAAGTGCAATTAATTTTTACTGCAATAAATGCACCATTTTCTAATGGTTTGAACGAAAGACTCAATCAAACGCTAATAAATAAAATAAGATGTAAAATTAACGAAGAGCAAAAGAAAAGGGCATGGACATCGATAGCGAGAGAATGTGTGAATAAGTATAATAGACTAGAACATACAATAACAGGATTTACACCAGAGTATTTATTACATGGCACAGACACCAGTAACGTACCAGAAGAACTAAAAACGAAGAAAAACGGAGATGACTGGATAAGAGATAAGAAGTTAGCAATGGAAAGAACATTGACATCACATAAGTATAATAAAGGCATATTTGACAGAAATAGAAGATACCATGAATTCAACGTGGGAGATATGGTATTCATAGAAAATGGGAATAAAATCAATAGGAAAAAACTAGAAGAACTAAGAATCGGACCATTCAGAATAGAAGAAAAGATTTCAAACTCAATTTATAAAATAAAAACCGAAAAAACAAATCAAGATACAAGTCTATTCCATGTGACACAACTAATTCCGATGTTAGAAGATGAAGATGATTGAAATATTGTGCAATTTTCATCTCGAAGAGGGGAGATGTAAAGATAATATACTCTCTTTAAATTTAGCGCGCTTAGTATGCTCCGCGCGAGCTTCTATGACACCTGCTAGATGTCTCGTCGAGTATTTAATATTAATTTGACAGCTAAGTAGATAGAGAGAGACAGAGATATAAATAGAAGAATTGTTAGAGCACGTGCTAGTAATTTTAAATAAAGATAATTAATTGTTATAGATGATAAAAGCAGAGTTGTGAAAGAGAGACGAATAATTGACCGTAATTGTCGTTTCTCTTATTTACAGGTAACTTGTAAATTTTGTATATATTTATTGTAATTAATAATATAGTTATAATTATAACCTCTTATTTACAGAGAAACTAATTTGGTTTATTTATTCCAACAATCCCAACATCTGATATAAAAAGATATTATATATATATATATATATATACCTTTAACATTTTGCTAAAACTTTAAACGTGAATATCTCAGCTATTATAAGGCTTTTCAAAGCGGGACTTGCTGTATTATAAACTGTTATGTTTCTATTTTACGTTTATGTAATAATTTTAATGGTGTCCAATTGATACGTGAATTATGATACCTGTATTTTGATGACGAAGTGTTTTATTATATTAGACAATGGAAAGTTCCATTGTCTGACTCATACTTCTTTGAACTATGTTATGATAAGAGAATGATATATAAGCTTGAAAAACTAGACTAGAACACTCTTGTACTGTTGCTGAACGTATTCACGTCAGTTGTAATTAGATTCTAAATAAATAAAATATAATTTTCAAAACGAAAGAAAAAGTATTTTTTTTCTTAAATACAAATTGAAAATTATAATTGGCGCAGTCGGTAGGATGCCAAAAGAGTTTTAAGCAAAATAAATAAATCTCTTTCGATCTCCATCGATTTATTTGGCATCCGAACAAGAATCTATGAGCGAAACACCAGCTCAGGCCTAAACAGTGGCCCATCAGAGGTTGAACAACCCATCTCTAACCATCATCCAGGCAAGCAGTCAAGGAGGACCAGGACAACACACACTCGCTGACTCCACCTCTCCGGGAAACCAGGACAACACAACTTCGCTGATCCCGATTACCAGAGAAAACCAGAAGAAAATCTCTAGCTGATTCTCAACAAACATGATTATCTTGTTAATCATCCTTTTACTTCAACTGTAAGTAAAATATATGTAACAAAATACACTAAAGGGTTTTGAGGAAAGGCTAACGCTTTTAAGAATCAAAATGAGCCCCAGCACAAGGCATAACACAAATTATAAACCTAAATATATTACACAAAAGGGGTGTCTCTAGTAATAACTAGTAATAAAGACACCTAGGAACCGGCACAGTTCCACACACATTACAAATCATATGTACAATAGCGATAGTGAACCAGAATCAAACCCATCAGATTCTGATTCAGAAACAAACCAAACACCTAGTGTTATAAGAAATTTAATATTAACGCCCAGTAAGTTACAACTCAACTCAAAAATGGCCACAACCACAAACAACGAAATTCAAATGCTCTCTAAAGGTATCCCTGAATACGACGGTAATATTAAAGATCTACCATATTTTATAAATACTGTAGACGAATTTATATCATGTTTTGCAGGAATTGTATTGACAAACGTTCAAAGGATATTTTTATTTCAATTAATAAAAAATAAATTAAAGGGACCTGCAAAAACATATCTCTCAGAGAATTCATTTGCTGATTGGCCAACATTAAAATCATTCTTACAACTAAATTTCGAAGATAAAACAACAGCCGAAACTTTATTATTAAAAATCATATACAATACCAAAAATAACAATTCCGATTTGTTTCTCAAAGACATCACTAATAATTTTAATAAATACAAGAACAAAATCATGCTAACACATCAATTAGTAACAAAAAACGCAATTATCGCGGAAAATCAGAAAATCGTAGTATCTCACTTCATAAATTGTTTACCTCATCTCATTCGAGGATCCTTCACGGTCAAAAATCCTAAATCTCTTGAAGAATGTGAGCAGCTATTAGTAAACGATTTTAATTACGCCCAACATCAATCTCCCCTAAGGAGATTTGAAAACCAAGTAAAAACAACACATAATAACATACAGAAGAATACACCACCACAGAAATTCCCGGCACAAATGTTTCCTTCAAAACCAGTTACGATTCAAAGACACTTTCAACCACACGGTAGGAATAACTTCGGCAGACAAAACATAGTAAATGACATAAACACAAGAAGGACATTTACACCTCAACCAATGTCCACACAAACCAGACAGACCGGCCCAATGTCAACACAGACAATCATACCAAGACAGAATTACCAAACAGACATCGAAAACGACGTAACAACCACTAATGAACCAAATAACGAATATAATGAACAACAAGAAGACGAAACAGAATTCGCCTTCGAGGATTTTCAAGACACATTGGTCGAAAACGAAGATACGTAATGGCTAATTATCAAAATTCGATCCCGATATTACACGATCACGACTCCATTATTCTAATTGACTCTGGATCAAACATAAATTTCATATCACCCGATTACGCAAAATCAAGAAATCTGAAAATTAACAATCAAGATAAAATTACCTTTCACACAGCAAATGGAAAGAAAACACTTACAAATTCAGTTAATCTAAAAATAAATAAAAAATTATTTAAGTTTTATATTACAGACTTTCATTATTTATGCAATCTATTATTCGGTATGGATATATTAAAAGAACTAAATATAACACTAAATTTTAAAACAAATGAAATCTATTTTGAAAACAGAAAGATGAAATTTACAACACAAAATAAACTCAATAATAAACTAAACTATATACAATTTAGAGATCAAAATCTAGATATTAATAAAAAACAAAAATTTCTAAATTACTAAAACAATACGAGGACTTGTTCCCCAAAGAAGGAGAACAACTCTCCGCCACTAACGTCAACAAACACAAAATTCACACCACAGACGAAACACCCATATATACAAAAAACTACAGACTACCCCAATGTTATGACGAAGACATAGAAGAACACATTAAAAACTTATTAAAAGCACAGATCATTCAAAAATCTAAATCACCATACAACTCACCTATTTGGATAGTACCAAAAAAAATAGATGCGTCAGGGAAACGGAAAACTAGATTGGTAATAGACTTCCGAAAATTAAACCAAAAAACCAGAGAAGATAAATTCCCTCTTCCTAATATAGGCGACTTATTGGATAAAATAGGAAAACCAAAATACTTCACGACTTTAGATCTCCACTCAGGTTTTCACCAAATTCCCTTGGAAAGATCGGACAGGGAAAAAACGACTTTCTCCGCACCATCTGGACATTATGAATACACTAGAATGCCTTTCGGCTTAGTAAATGCACCGGCATCATTCCAACGAATGATGAACGAAATATTAAAAGAATACATAAATAAAATATGTCTCGTCTACATGGACGACATAATCATTTTCGGAAATACTGAACAAGAACATATAGAAAATATCACAAAAATATTCGAAGCACTTAGAAAAGCAAACCTTAAAGTCCAAATTGATAAATCTGAATTTTTTCAAAACGAAGTTGAATACTTAGGATTCGTAATATCATCCGAAGGTTTAAAACCCAATCAAAAGAAAATAGAAGCAATAAATCAAATCACCATCCCAAAAACTTGTAAAGAAATTAAGAGTTTCCTAGGAAAACTTTCTTGGTACCGAAGATTTATTCCAAATCTCGCGAAAATAATAAAACCTTTCACAAATAGCTTAAAAAAGGGTTCACACATAGAAATAGAAAATGAAGAATATCAGAAAGCCTTTAAACACGTGAAACAATTAATATCAAACCCACCTATATTGATATCACCAGATTTCTCTAAATCATTTATACTAACTACAGACGCCTCAGACTTCGCCATGGGAGCCGTTTTGTCACAAGTACAAGAAAACCAAGAAAAACCTATAGCATACGCCTCAAAAACATTTAACTCCGCCGAACAAAACTACTCTACTATAGAGAAAGAATTAAAAAGTATCGTCTAGTCAATAAACAACTTTAAACCTTACCTTTATGGACAAAAATTCAGAATAAAAACCGACCATAGACCTTTAGTATGGTTATTTAATATGAAAAACGGTAATCAAAAATTAATGCGTTGGAAGATCGAACTCGGAGAGTACAATTTCGAAATTGAACATATCATGGGAAAAACTAATAAAATTGCAGACTTTCTTAGTAGACAAAGAAATCCATTTAAAATCGTAGAAAAAATAGGAGACGTAACTGAAACAACAATATTTTCACACTGCATATCACGAGATTATGCTATGAGTCAAGGACTCGCACTCCAAGTAAACCAAACATATAATAGTAAAAAATATTGTCAAAATTATATAGATCAAAATTCTCAACTAATACCACAAATTATAAACGGCAAAACTATATTACACTTAGTTACTAAGCAGAAATGCAACGACTTACCATCTGTAAAAAACTTTAAAAAGGCATTAATGGAACTTCGAGATGACTGCATTAAAAACGAACTGTATGTAATTAATATCCCAAAACTTGCCTGCGGCTTAGACCAAATGGACTATAAAGACTTAATAAAATATTTAAAATTAACCTTCACGGAAACTAATATCCTCGTGAATATCTATTCATTACCACAAAACTTCCTTACCAGCGACGACACAAACGCAACAATACATAGTTCCCCAGAAAACATCGTAAACGGTATAAAATATAAAGAAGATAGACTGAATATTGCCGATAACCAAATTATATTCAAATTAGGAGAATATCCAAAATTAAAAATAGAAAAACTACCTTTCGAAACAGTACAACCTAAACAAAGAATTCATATAACTTTCTCAAAGAATAATCTAAAAAATGAAATAAATAATTTTCTGAAAGACTATTTAGTACCTAAAGTTAGATATCTGGCTATATTTAATGACGAACTGGATAAAGTAATATCTCAAGAACTACAGAAAAATTTCGAACCAAATTCTTTAAAATTAATCGGAGTAAATAAATTTGTACAAGATATCTTTACAATAGATGAACAAAAACAAATTGTAGCTGACGATCATAACGGATTTAGAAACCACAGGGGAATATTGGAAACAATCAGATACCTGAAGAAGAAATACTACTGGCCAAAAATGGTACAAACTATCCAAAATTTTATTAATAATTGTAAAATATGTAAAGAAAATAAATATGATAGAAAACCTATAAAAATTCATGAAAATTTAACTATAACTCCGACAAGACCTTTCGAGACAATTAACATAGACATACTATCATTAAATACTCAAAAATACCTCACAATATTTGACCAATTTTCCAAATTCGGACAAATAAAAGCAATAAATGTTGATTCAGTAAACGTATTAAAAGCATTAAAAGAATATTTCGAGACATATACTCTACCAAAATTAATCATTATGGATAATGGACTAGAATTTAATAACGAATTACTAAAAGATTATTTAAAAACATTAAATGTAAAACCCCATTATATTTGTATTAACAATCCAAAGAGTAACGCGGTCGAAAGATTTCATTCGACATTAATAGAACACCTTAGACTAATTCAAAATAACGAAGAATTCAAACATCTTAATCAAAATGAAAAAATAAAGAAATGCATACTTAGTTACAATAACTCAAAACACACCATAACTGAAAAAACTCCAACAGAAATAATATTTGGAGAGACACATGAGTATAAATACCCCAAAGAAATACGAACTAACTCTGAAATGATACAACAACATCTGAAAGAACAAAAAGAATTATACAAAATAATAAATAATAAGATACAACAAGAAAAAGAGAAACGTCACCAAGAGAACATAAACCCGTTAGCATTACCAAAGGACGTATACGTAAAAGAAGAAGTAAGGAGAATACAAAAATTTAAAAAACCAATGTATATAAAAAGCAAAGTCTTAGCATATAACCCAAAATTAGGTATTGTAAAAGTCGAGAAACCATATAAACAACGTAGTAAAACCTTAAAGAAAATTAGAAACATACGTATCAACAGAATAAAATTATAACTTTATCTCTGTTCCCAGTGCGCAGGGTCAACAATTGACAGACATAACACACGGCAACGGATATCATCTGACAAACCTAGGATCGACACACATTGAACAGGAAAAATTACATACATACTTTTACTATAACGTAACACCTTTATACGAAAACTTTAATAGAATAGAAACTATAATTAACGAACTCCTAACCGAAATACACACAGTTCAACACATAAACCCAAATTATATACAATTACTAAATTCCACCTTTGAAAATACACAAGAACAATTAAACAAATTAAAACTTAACAAAAGAAGGAAAAGAGGCTTAATAAACGGTTTAGGAAGTGTTATAAAATCAATTTCCGGTAACTTGGACAGTTCAGATGGCGAACGATATGATAAATTATTTGAGACTATAAAAAAGAACGAAAAAATTTTAAGTAATAATGAGAATAAATTATTTAAAAACTTAAAAGAAGTAACGGAACAATTTAATATACAATTAGAAAATATTAAAATAAACGAAAAAGAAATGAAAAAGGAACTAACCTTTATAAAAGAAATTTTGAAGAAAAATAAACTTTGGGAAACAAAAATAGAATCTGAAGGAAAAATCCAGTTAATAATAAATATTCTGAACAATATCCAAAATTTTGCTATACAAATTGAAACTAGTCTTACGTTCTGTTCCTTAAATAAATTACATTCAACTATAATTTCCATGAATAGACTCCAGAACTTTATCAAAAATCAAAATATCTTTGAAATTATGTCACTTATAACAACTCACTGTCAATACGATGGACAAATGATCTACTATATTATCGAGATCCCTATTATGAGCACCACCGTATACCCTTTATATCAATTTACGTCAATACCTTTTATGAATAACACAAAAATGTATATCCTTGATGAACCCAATATATTGTATATTAATAAAATGAATAAGAATATTATTGTCAATAACTGTGTTAGAAATAAGAATTATTATTGTAAAACTGATAATGTAGAAATAAAGAAATGTATTAATGATTTAATAATAAGATATAAAAATGATGATTGTTCTTACTTGTTAATGGATAATGAAAATAATATCGAACAAATACCAAATACAAATGAAATCATTATAATAAGCCCAATTTTACAAAATTTCATAATTTATTGTAAAAGTAATGAAATTCACAAAAAGATAATAGGAATTTACAAATTTAATAACGATCAACAATGCACATTAAATAATTATCATTTTGAAAAGATAGAACAAAATTATAAAGAATTAATCTATGAAGGAAAAATTGATAAAATAAATGGGTTAAACGTTAAAAGCAGACAATTAATCGAATTGCATAAAGTAAATAATACTGAATATCATTTGGAAGAAATACAAAATTTAAATTTAAAGAATAACGATCATCATCTTTTTATTATATATTCCTTTATAAGTATAATGATAATTAGTTATATATGTTTTAAGATTTATAAGTATATAAAAGAAAGAAAACTGAAATTAATTGCTTTAAAAGATTTAGAATTAATAAAGACTCACCCTCTCGAGTAATATAATAAAAAACTTGAAGGGGAGGAATTATGATATCTGTATTTTAATTATGATATCTGTATTTTGATTATGATATCTGTATTTTGATGACGAAGTGTTTTATTATATTAGACAATGGTTCCATTGTCTGACTCATACTTCTTTGAATTATGTTATGATAAGAGAATGATATATAAGCTTGAAAAAACTAGATTAGAACACTCTTGTACTGTTGCTGAACGTATTCACGTCAGTTGTAATTAGATTCTAAATAAATAAAATATAATTTTCAAAACGAAAGATTTGTATTTTTTTTTCTTAAATACAAATCGAAAATTATAATTCACGTTCAGTCAATTAAGTGATCTCATATAAATCAATAGCTTTCAACACGTGTCACGAGCTCCCGCCAACAACAACCATTGTGTTACCTGTATAAACCATTCCAGAATATTTTCACATATTTATTAGTTCTTATTTATTATTTATTATTAAACGACAATTAATAATACTATAATACTCAGTGCGTGCAAAATTTTTGGGAATCATTTTCAATTAAAAGAGAAATATATACGTATTTTATAATTGTTAATGGTAGGTGAAATAATAAAAGAACAAATACATTATCAGTATACTGTTTTCTAGCATTAAGTACTTCAATTTGATCTATTTGTCTGTTTCGTACAGTGAACAAAGCCAGCAAGACGCAAAGATTTGGGCCGTCGGACGACTAGATCAACATACATGCGAAATAGAAGAGCCCAAAGAACAGACGAACAAATCCAACAGGATAGAATAGAAGATGTGCGTGTGAACATGGCGCAATTGCGTGAATCACAATCACAAGAGGCACGAGCTAAACAAAATCAACAAAGAAGATTAGAACAAAGACAAGCGCGTTGATTCTTAGTTGACACACGCAGAGCAAATGACTAACAACGCCAACAAGTACATCGAGCATTTTCATCCGACTCATTCCGTCGTCTAGCATTCGAGTACGAGCCCGA